>JAXIUT010012374.1:0-23237 GCA_035586675.1 Eurytoma californica
TTATTAAGTTAGTTTTGGACCTGAAGAAGGATGTATAAGACATCCGAAACGTTGTCATAAAGGGGTAACATTTATGTGCGTCTGCTATGATCCGTTAGAGTCGAAAAAACAAAATTGATTAAGTAAGTAAACGTTAGAGTCTTTTTTATTCTGAGAATTTTTCTCTGAATATTTTTGAAAACAAAATAGTATAGTTCCGCAAGAAACGCAGCTCACAACGGACGACTATTAAATTATACTTATTATTACACTCATCTTAGGATCCCTTTACATATGCAGAACGAACGTGCGTTATGTACTTACGTGATATCATAGTACTTTTTTCTTTTTACATTCTGCAAATTTAAAAATGTATAATCTTTTTTTTTATTTTCTACATGTGACATTTTTTTTTATAATTTTTAGTCAATTTTAATTATGCACGAGATTTTGAAATATATAAAGATTGAAATTTACAGCCTAAACGTTCCATATAATAATATATTTATAAACGCGTGTTTTCAATAGCTGAGAGGTTTTTAAGTCTTTAATCGGGCCTTCGTTTTTTTACTGGACATTATTTTATTTCGGAAATGCCTATAACAAAATTTGACAAAAAAAATCACAATGATATGACACAAATGATATCTTTTAGTGCTGACAGATATACAGACACACTAAAAAATGGTTTAGCAAAAGTTACTGCATTTTAGAAGGGGAAAAAAATAACTATATTATCTTGAACTAAAAATTAATTAATTTTTACTAGATACTTGAAGTTCCTTTACACGTTCTATAACGATTACTTTAATTACCATTAATTTACTTCATTCAACATCTTAATACGCCTTTGGACTTCGTTATTGGTGCCAATTAGCCGCGGCTTTCCTTATAGTTGAAGTGAAATAGGACAAACATTTAAAAAATTAATAGCTGTTTAGTTTCACATATGATCTTAAAAGCAAGATATAATGTGATAAATACTTCTTATAAGCAAATATTTTGCAGCGGGCTAGTATTACAGTTGTAACATGGTAATACTCAAGGAAGTAGGATAACGACTGAAGTAGATAGTGAATGAAGTCGCCGATTAAATAAATTCAGTTATCTTAACATTAAATTTGCGATAATCATCAAATCAATATTTTTATAAAGCGAACCAGCGGTAACGAGTCTACGTGATCGTCGCGATAACATCGATTGTTAATTGAAATAGAAACTGGTTTAGATTACTCGCTAACTAACGAATACGCGCGAAAAGTCAAAAAGTCAAATTGCAGTTTCCTTAATGGCATACACGTTGACTTCGGAAGAACCGCGCAAAAATTAATGTCCCCACGTGTACCCAATATCGAAGCATTTAATTTCCAGTATCTAAAACTAGAATTTGATGTCCCCAGTCAAGTTGTTTTGTGTGATTATCAAGAAACGAAAGCACAAGATTACCACCAAATGGCTATATTTACACATTCATCTATACAACAGCTCGCACGTGGGACTATTTTAATCAACCGTCAGCGTGACATTCCCAACGCGGCATCGAAAAGTAAAGCAGCCGCCCCCAACGTATCCTGTTCATCGCCTCTACCAGTCGACCCGCGCTCCGCGATATTTGAGAAAAAAAGAAAAACGGAGTCACAGTCGGAAGTAGTCGGCGCGTCCCTCGAGGGGCGCGCCGCGTCGTGGGAGTCCGCGCGCTTACTCCTCGCCGACGGCGCGGATCGTCCGATGAGTCCGCGGGCGCACTTACACGGCTATTAATCGCCGCTCGGCGGGCCGCGACGTCTCTATGGGGTTGCAGGCCGCGCTTTACTTTTCCGCAAATCGACGTGCGCGAACGACAATGGCGCCGGGCCCCCCGGCTTTGTATGCATATGCAGCGGCGAGTGGGGCGCCTAGTAGAAATTGCGGGGCATTGTGGCCGGCACCGCCATCCTTCAGTGTCCGCGCCGCGTGTATCGGCGATTTGCAAGTCACCGCTTTTCCGGTGTATCCCGAATTGCTGGCCCGGGGCACGCGTCGCCGCGGCTCGTCCTGACTGACGTGCAGTTGACGCGGCGCAGGCGGGGGCGCGGATGCAGTGGAGTGGATGCAGCTGCGACGCGGTGTTATCATGGAGAGTCGTTTTAAAGCAGTTTAGGAGCGGTTAAGGGGGGGCGCTACTTCTATATCTTATGCACGGTTATCGACGATTGAAGACTTCTAAGGGAAAAGGGCAGTTCTTGTGTTTATTTTAAATGGGACACGGAGAGATTAAATTTAATAAAAATTGCTGTTGTGGTTAGGAAAGGAGTGGCACTCTTGTCAAGCGAGAATTTTTAGTACTTAAGCAATTTTTAGTACCTAGTAATTTTTAGTACTTGAAATAGCAATTTTTAATATTAAAATAGTATTTTTTATAATTTTGCTACGAAAAATGACTTTTTTTCATATCAAAAATTCTCGCTTTTCAAGACTGTCATACTCCTTTCCTAAACACAATAGCAATTTTTATTAAGTTTATTCTCTCCGTGGAGAAGTGCCTTTTTTCCTTAGAAGTCTTCAATTGTAGTTTATTTGCTTTGTTAATTAATTTTTTAAATAACACGATTATTAATGCAGCGACACATTCTTTAAAGACTAGAGAATGTGTGTCTGATCAAATTTAGTTGTTAGTTTCAAAATTTATTGACTGAAACGAAAATCTGTATGTCGGTATACAGTAGTCCCTTAAGGGGTTCACTACTTGCGGGCCTTATACGCGGGAATACCGTTAATGAAGACTTCATTTTTTTTATTCAATTTTTTGAATAACACTTTTTAAAGGCTAAAAAAAGTCTAAATTAGTTTTTAATTGCAAAATTTATTGAGCAAAACGAGAAATTGTAAGGTCCGTAAACAAACGTCATTTAATTGGTTACAAACCTAAATAATTAAAAAATATTAATATATATTTTTATTATTAAAAGCTTTTAAATAATTTTATAATTTTTTTTATCAAAAATTGTAGATAGGTATTTTATAAATCTCTGATACTTATTTTGTATGAACAAATGCTTTCGATGAAGTTAATTGGTTTCAATTAAATAGTAGAGATTTGAAATGTCTGTGAAATTTCTCTAACAATGAAATCAATTATCTTTATATTTTTTTTACACGAACATTCGGAGCAATTTACATTTACATATTAGAAAAATTAGTTATTTTTTATGTTCCATATCTTGAAAATCAAGCAGTTAAAAATATATGTAATAATATATAGAGAAAATTTGATCAATAATTAATATGGATAAGTAACAGCCTACATTTTTTGGCCAATATTTGTTTATTTATATTTACTTACTATTTCATCTACCATAAATTGATTAAAAAAACAAATAAAATTATCAATTAGTGTAGTATACAAATTATGTTTTCCTTCGACTATCACAACGCATTTATGATATTGCATAATTGCAGACAACGTAAATGCGATAATAATTCTTACAAAAAATATCATCGTTCGATCCTGGTCGCTGAGAAATAAATTGTTTAAAATATTTATAATCTTGTAAATTACATTGACTTGATATTGTTAATCCACAGCCGATTCTATTTACATCTCTGTACCTCGAAGAAGCTGGATTTACCCTGTAAATGCGTTGTTTATTATAACATTTTATAACATAATCATATTATGTTACTATAGTATAAAAATTATAATTTACGGATTGTGCTGCGTGTAAGCCCAATTTTTTACTATTGTAGTAAGATCGGGGTAAACTCTTTTAGTAAACGGTCGTTTCAAATCTGCCACGTAATATAATCCAACACTTTGTTTTACTACGAAGTCAGAATTCGCTACAAAATAATACATATTTTTTCGAGCTTTGAATGATATTACATAAAATGTATTTTTAAATTAGATAGGATTTTTATTTACGAAGTGATCGGCATTCGTCGTTAACTGGATTGCACTGATCAGCCCACCGTTGCGCCATTAATTGCAAAGTTTTATCCCATTCCTTTTGAAAATAAGTTTAATATACTTCATATTTCAAAAAATTTGGGCGTTAAAATAATATTAATTAATAACTAAGAAATATAAATTCAAAGAATAAGTGTCTGATTTGAAGTAATTATTGAACAAAATATGTGGTAAAAAAATGTACATTTTTATTAAATGTGAGTGACTAAAAATGCATTCGAATTTAATGTTATTGTATGAAAGTACACTTGACTGAATTTAATTCTTGCAGAACGTAAGCTCATTAACCAATAGCATTGCTAGAAATTACTCTAAAAACCAATCAAAATGCCGATATTCAAAACATGCGGTAAGAATTAAATTCGGTCGAGTGTAAATTCTACAAAATAATTGCAAGAAAATATTTGCAATTCTTTCACTCTAGATTGTTAATCTATATACTTACAATTTTTGGAAAATTAATTTTCTTATCAGAGCCGTACTCTCTTTTAATTCTATTATGTATCTCTAATAAGCTCATCTTTTGGTAGGGGTCTAATCCAGAACTCCAATGATATTTGCACCTTTCATGTATGACTGTTTTCTACAAATCAAAATGAACATTAAAAGTAAAAACGAAGTTTTTTAAGAAAATCCATAAATAAAAGAACTTACCGGATATAAGCACAAGACGTGTCTTTCCGGATTGCTGCATTTATCTATTTGACAATAACGTGGTAATATTCCACAAAATGAATCCACTGATTTTATAAATAACAATAATAATATTGTAGAAAATAAATTAATTAGCTTTGAAACCATTTTGTTACTCAAATGATCCTTCAATAAAATGAATAATTTGTTCCACCTACGAATACGACAAATTACTTAATAAATAAGAAAAAAATGAACAGATAAATAACACAGTGAACTTACGTGTAATTACGGATATTAAAACTTATCACAGCGATTCAAAATTATTTACAAATCTTCGTTAATTAATAGCAATTAGTTAAAGAAAATACAATTCGGCTTTTTGTAATTTACTAATTCACGTATTACAAAAATAAGGAGATACCTTTCAACTTACAGTAACAAATTTCCTAACCTTTAAATTTCAAACTTTGCATTTACGTTTAAAGAGCGACGAAACAGTACTGATGCTGACAAAAGTAAATAGAAGTCGATCGACCCTAACATCTGATGTATTCGAAACGTTCGACTTACATGTGTTTGAGAGAGATGGGAATAAAACGAAATAACTCAACTCTAAATATCAGTTGCGCATGAAAATTGAATACTTTTTCGAAATTAAACATTGTGGAACATTTAAATGTTCTTATACTTCTTTTCCTGATTTATAAAGTGCTTATAAAAGTATTTTTGAATGATAGTTTATGGATGCGTTTATGTTTCTACCTATCAAATTGCTCAATTTGGCTATTCTAGCATTGCAAACAATCATTGGGCATGTTTTTGGATGCAAACGACATTGATGAAATGATCCTCCTGATTTATGCAGACGACAATGCAGCAAGTGCACTGATGTAGTGGAGTAATGAAACTGACAAATGCTGCTATGATTTCAGTCCTTTTATGGCTATTCTATCGCGTTAAAGGAGGTGCTCTGCTTGTACACTTTATATATGGTTACTGACAATTATTATGTAATAATTAATTATTGACAAATTGGATAGAAATAGAAAAATTATTCAGAATTTTTTAACTTTTTGTTTGACAGTCAATGTCTTTACAGATTTTTGTTTTTTTTTCATAAACATTCGGAGGAATCTACATTATTATATAACAGAAAAATTATATATGTAAATTTTGTTTCATAGTAATTTAGAAATATAACAATTGATTAAATTATTTTTAATAATATCTCAAAGCAATACCCGTTCAATAACTAATATGCGAATGAATAATAAATAACAGAAGATTTTGAAGCTAGTATTTTTTTATTTTGCTTAATTAGATTAACCGAAGTAGGTTAAATAAAATCCAGCAGGAAATTGAATTGTGCATGTAATAGAATTGCCTCGGACTTTGGATTATTTAACAATGATCATTCAATAAAATGGTAACTCCTTTTACCTATAAATATGACAAATTATTTAGTTAATGAGAAAAAATTTATCAGATAAATATTCGTAACTTACGTATAATTATAGATATTAGAACTTATTACAGTGATAAAAAATCGTCAGCAAATTTTCAATAATTGATAGCAATTTTGTAATATGTTTATTTCTTTTTCAAGTTTATAAAATACCTTGGTAATAATTTTAACAAATTCACAGTATGTATAGATACGTTTACATTTCCATTCATCGAACTGTACCATCATGTCTTTCCAGTTTCAGTGTTTTCAATCGTTGTACCCTTGAGCGTAAACGAAATGAATTATACGAATACGCGATGGAAAGGACAAAAAAAAATTGAATTATCAAACCTCTTCATATTTCATTCTCTTTAAAATTTTAAAACTCCAACGGAAATACAGACCCGATCGTAAACAATGTCAAATTGTACAAAAAAATAGCTAATGTTGAAGTACAAGAATTATATCGCAAAAATTTTATTTTGTTATAAAATTAACTACAGCGTAATAATTAAATTATTTGAATTGTATTGTAATGTCATTTAAATTTTTTAAATTATTTATTAATATGTTTGAGTGATCATTTGAACAATTCGTATGAGAATGATAAAAATGGTTACAGCGAATATTTAGTTTTTCATTGACTATTGATTGATTATATAAACAAATACAAATACAATTATCGTAGTAGGGGAGAGCGGGGCATAGTGGGCCGCGCACACTTTTTTTTTAGAGCAGTATTGTGGCCCAGCTGATCATCCAAATTTGATCTGCAATCCCTAAACTTAACATATAATTGGTACAGTATGCGTGGCCCACTATGCCCCGCTCTCCCCTATAAAAATAAAGTCTCTACTCATACTTGAAGACGCATTTTCTTTATTGCATAGTTGCACACAACGAAAACGTGATAATAATTCAGACAGAATGCACTTCCTGACGGATAAGACACTTTCCAATCGCAGTCGGATTTCATTGTCATCCCACAGCCTAGTCTATCTATAGCATGATATTTCTTAACAGCTGGATTTGCTCTGAAAAGTATGTTCTTCTTAATAAAATATATTTCACAACCGCATTACAATATCAATACAAAAATAATAACTTACGGATTTACTGGTGTTCGAGCCCAATCCTCCACTACTTTACCTAAATCAAATGCAACTTTTCTTTTAAGATGTGGAACATGATGTTTTATAACGTAATACCCAATGTTTTGCTTCACTACGTAGCCATACTCGTCTGTAAAAGAATACGAAACGGTTATTATTTTTTAATGACATTACGTATAGAATGTATTTTAAAATTAGATAGCATATTTACCAATGGATCGGCATTCGTCGTTCTCTGTAGTGCATTGATCAGCCCATCTTTGCGCAAACTCTTCCAAATCATGATCCCAATACTTTTAAAAACAAACAAAAATGCGTAAATAATTATAATTATAATTCCTACTGTACAATAAATTAAATATATGAGAGAAACTAAAATATTTGTAATAATTAATATTTAAACTGAAATAATAATAGTATGTAGTTTGAAATAAATAGGAAATTTATAAGTGTAATAACTAAAAATTCATTTGAATTTATCGTAATTATATGAAAATTAAGAAAATATGATATAGATTATTAACCTTCGAACGTACCATTTCTGGATAATTAATATTCCTCTTGCTCTTCATGCGAGCAGCATGCTTTTGTCTAATTTCAACATGAAGTCTCAAAATAATCTGTTTTTCGCTCTTGACCATACCAGAACGAACGAGATAGCTACACCTGTCACTTAAGCTTGGCAACTAAAATGCAAAGAGTCGGTTTGAAAAACGAATTTTCTTAAGGGACTATGGGACATATAACCGATTTTCTTAGCTATTTACTGAGAAGAAAAGAGTTTCAGATTAAAAATTATATTTATATTTTCTATTAATAGTATATAACATTTTTTGAGTTGTGAACTATTCTTTCCTTTCACGACAACTGCAGACCACAATTTTTAATCAATTTAAATGAGGTTTGGCTGAAAATGTTTGCTATTAATGTCATTTAGGGTCAACGCTATTTGCTAAGGATAATAAATTTATTTCTATTTTAGAGCAAAGCAAATATGTAAAAAATGGCATTTTTCACTTTTAATGTGACTTTTAAGGCATCAGGTATTTGATGCAAGTGAAAAAATAACAACAAGCCTCACTTAAATTGATTAAAAATTTTGGTCTGGAGTTGTCGTGAAATGAAAGAATATTCGGCAACTCATATCTCAGTTTCCAGATGGAATTATGACTCTAGCTGGATAAAAATGAGTAAAAAATGTTATATTCTATAAATATATAATACAAATATAATTTTTAATCTGAAACTCTTTTTTTATCAGATAAATAACTAAGAAAATCGGTTATATGTGCCATAGTCCCTTAAAAACACTCTAGAAGTAATAAACTTTACTGGAAATAAACACAAGACGTGTCTCTTCGGATTGCTGCATGATTCCAGTTTACAGTAATAATCGCCCGCGTCCACTACTTTTACGAATAACAATAATGCTGTTGCAGAAACTAGTAAATTGGTTTGTTTTGAAAACATCTCTCAACTGCAATGTTGGAATTCAATTGCCTGAAGTAGGTTCAATAAAATCTAGCAGGTAATGGTAAAAGTTGAATGAAATGGTAATAATCGGGATATGATATAACAAACTTGCGTATGATGATGGACGATAAAATTTATCACAAAGATTCAAATTTGATAGTAGATCGTCACTAATTATTAAAAATAAATGATAGACACTATGTAAAAACAACCTTCCAAATCACAGTGAATTTCACTTTTAAACTTTGCAGTTAGGTTTAAACAGCGAAACGAAGCAGCACTGAGGCTATCAAAAGTAAATGAAATTCTAATAGGCCTTACGCAGGCGTATTTGAAATGTTCGACTTATATTTTTGAGAGAGATAGAAAGAAAACAAATATCTATTTCGTGCGAAAGTTGAGTTCCTTTTTGAAACTAACAATTGAATTACACTTAAGTATATACTTACAAAATGTATATTTAAGGATTGCACATTTTTTAATTTAATAAAAATTTTCAAATAATAAAAATGCACGTAATACTTTCGAATATTAACAGTAGATGCTATTCCACCTACCAAACTGCATAATTTATGTGTACTCCAGCATTGCGTAAAAAGCGGCGCTTGCACTCAGCTGCCAACGCCCTTGACAAATGAAACGAACTAATGGAAAGAACAGGAGAAAAAAAATTGAATTTTCAAATCTCTTTAATATTTCATTCGCTTAAAAATTGCTGTAATCCACCAACGGAACTGTACAGATCCATTCCGTAAATCATGACGAATTGATCCATCACGGCGCGGGTGTGCATTGAAGTCGTGCCGCGGCTAGTGCTTACTTGCCAGATGACGATGACACGACCCCGTGGTATCACGCAGAGACATCGTGCGCGCCGCTAGTCCTTTTTTCCTCCCAATCCGCCCGGCATGGGTTTCCGTTTATCGTTGCGCCGGTGCCTTCGGCGTACTAATGATAGAAACGAAAGGTCGGCGGCGGTTTCCACGCGAAAGAGTTGCTTGGGAATTAGTGTTGCCCCGCAAATGATATTTACGAACATATGCCGGCTTCGGAGGGATATTAATTTTCCTCGACTGTGACAGTTGTATGCGTTATTGGTGCGGTAATATCGGGTGGGATAATTTCATGATGCAATGCTGAAATGTATAAGCGGGGAAAATTGTTTAGTTGCCGTTAATTATTCTATTTTACTGTGTTGCGATGATTGAATTATTTGAATTGCGTCGAAAATGTTTGAGTGATAAAAATGGAAACATTAAAATTTATTCTGTTAAGGGAGCTTTCAATTAATGTGATACTAGAAGTTTTGAGCCGTAGTTTGAAAGAATTTGAGCTGGAAATCAAACTCGAATTTCGATTTAAATGCGCTTTATGTATTAACTTTTTTGTTAATAAAATAAACTACTCTAAAAAAGTTTACAGTGAATACCATGATGTACATGATTTTCTGTTGAAGAAAAATGGTTGGAGACTTTTTCTTCTTGTAGAAAAATTTCTGGAATGACTATATACGGTGAGTAATTTTGGGAACAAGCGGTCTGTTTGGTAGAAATTAATTGCCACGTAATGTTTTTTGCTATTTTATTTATTTATTTATTTATTTAAACATTAGACGAATTTGAATTTGAAAATACAAAAATAAAATAAGAATAAAATGTAATACAAAAGAAAACTAAAACTCAATAACGCAATTGTACAGCGATGTTTTAAAAGCGCCAATATCACTCTGATTTATAATATCTAATGAAAGGGTATTCCAAAAACGTTTAATACGTCTAGTAATAGAATGAAACCCCACATTAGAACTAGAAGACTCTTCAAGGAGTGGCCGTGGATTCCTTAATTGGTGCACATTTTCTCTCGTTTGGAACAAGCATATTAGTAAAGTGTTATCTAAATGCGCATGTAAAATTTTAAACAAAGACAAACCATCATGGTATTGATGCAGAGATTTGATAGATTGTAAATTAAACTCACTCGCAACATTAGAGAAATAGTGATCAAATCTATTCATCGGAGTATGATTTTTAAACGCCATGTAAAGAAGAAATTTATGCTGAACAGATTCTAACTTCAAGCGCAGATACAAATAAGATGGTTGCCAAATTTGAGAGCAGTATAACAGTTTCGGTATAACAAGCGTACAATATAAATGTCTTATAGACGAAATATCGTTAAAATCTGAAGTAAAACGCTTGATAAAACCAACTAAGTTTAGAGAGTTAGAAACAATACAGTCAATATGAGCTTTAAAAGACAACAATTTGTCAAACAAAACGCCCAAATCATTTATAAGCTCCACTCGATCTAAAACAACTCCGTTGATGCTATAGTCGCAGAGGAGACGCTCTCTACCTTTATAAATTGATATAGTCTGACACTTATCAATGTTAAGATATAAACCATTTACTAAAGACCATTCGTAAATTGCGTCTAAACCAGTCTGCATATAAACCATATCTAATAGTGACTTAATAATTCTAAATATCTTAATGTATACTAAATTTACTTAATATTTACTAAATCATCGATAAATACGCAAAATAAGAATGGTCCTAGATGTGAACCTTGAGGCACTCCAGATGAAACATTCACATACGCCGACACAAAATCTCCGATTTTTACAGCTTGTGTTCTGTTTAACAAATAGGATGATAACAGCTTAAATACTGTTCCACGAATACCAAAATTCCATAATTTAGATAGTAAACGCTTATGATTTACACTATCAAAAGCCTTGGAAAATTTTAATTATTTTAATGATATCAATTTTTATTTTTTCGTAAAAAGTGCTTAGTAAAATTTATTACAATTTATAGTAACATACTCAACCTGATCAAAAAATAATAATTTTTACTAAAAAGAATAGCAATCTTTTGTTATAAGCAAGTCTCTCCGTTACTAAAAATAATAGCAGTTTGTACTATAACTGTTGTGAATAATTCTATAAAATTTTTCTCAAGGTAGTAATTCTTTTGCAGAATTAAGAATAATTTATGGGAAAAAATCTTTTCGTATGTACTCAAATTTATACACATAGTTAATGAATGAAATTTGTTATATGGCTATAATGAAGAATTAACGTGATTAGCAAAACTGTATTTCAAGGATGCAAATTTTACCAACACCGAAAAGTTAAAAGTTTGTACAATAAGCAAACGAACAAACGTAAAGAAAAACTGAAAATACTTAAAAAGAAACTAAAATTAGCATAGCTGAAGGGCAGCCTGACGAAGTAAAAGATTAACTTAAGCCTTAACAGCTTAATATCTCGGCTTTTATTGCGATACACCGCAGTCGTTGAATAAATTAAACTATATTCCGGTAATCCCATTTGAAATTTAGGTCCTAGTTTTTCTTGCTCGATGGTTATCGCATATTTGCATAGTAATTTACATGTCAAGATATGCGCAAGCTTCTGAAACTGTCAACTTAATTCACTTGGCGGGCGGCTCGCTCAGCCGGTCGCGCGAGCCGCTATCTCAGAAAATTTCGCCCCTCGAGCGCTTTCCTCATGCACGATTCACGAGAGAACCTGCTGGCGGACGCGGCATTAGCATATATATCCGAGAGAAACGCGAATCGAAAAAGGGGGAGGCTCGCCGGCGAGAGAGAGAGAGAGAAAAATGCATCGGCCATGATACCTCTGACCCCACGGAATATAATTGAATGAGGATGACAATATGATTATCGCTTGCGAAAATTGAGCGCGCGGAGAGACGCTGAGAAAGAGGGACATGCGTGTTACGGGGCCTCTCCCCACCCGCCCATCACTCCACCCACGTATATCCTTCTCACCTGCGTTCCTCCCTTTTTTTCCTCTCCCTCCCTCCCTCCCTTTTAACCCGGGGTCCCGCGACGCGCCGCGAAGAAATGTGGCGTCTGGGCGCCGCCTTCGCGCGCGCGCACAATGCGATGAGTCGGCGGCCGCACGAGCTGCAGGGGGAGGAGTCCGCGGCGCACACACTCCAAAATGTAAAGTGTATCGTGGCCGGAGGTGCGTCAAGTGGTCCCGATCCCCGTCGCTTTCCCACGGACTTTTGCCTCTATTATATCATTCGATCACAATGAGACGCGCAGCGCGAGAGGAGAGGCTGCCTAACGTCTCGCTCCCGCGCTCCTCTTTTCCCCGCTCGCTCGCTCTCCTTTTTCAGTCCGTTGTTGCCGGCGCCGCCGCTGCCCGGAGAAGAGGAAGAGGTGCACCTGCACGAGCTGCAGCTTGCAATCTTCTCTTTTGCCTTCTCTATCTTCTTCGTTGTTCTCTCCTTCCTCCTCGTCTCCCCCTTGACTCTCTATAAGAGGCTCCTTCATATCTGCTTATTTCATTCATTCTTCCCTTGTAAAAATCGCGAGGAGTTCCTCTTTTTAAAGGGATCCCTTTTTTTTTGAAAGAAGAATTCGACTTACTGATTGCGTTCACATCTTATTCCTTGAGTTTCCGGCTTTTTATGTGCAGATGTGTTCTTATGAAGTTTATTTATTTATCCGTTATAAATCTGAAATTAAAATAATGTAATTATTTAATCAGATAATATTTCGATGACTAGTAGTTAACGAAGGAGATATTTTATCATTCTGTAGCGTTTTTCCGTGATATTTTAGGTAGGATAATTTATATATTGGTTACTGAACAACTTTAGAGACCATTTTTTTAGTCTTTAGTATAATGCAGAAGAGATTTCAGCAGAATTTACTAAAAAGTTGCAATTTTTAAGGGACGTCACTGATAAGTTTTATCTGACAATATAACATTTGTTTGCAATTTGAAGAAGAGAAAGAGGGAGGAAGAGAGAGAGAGAGAAATATAAATTTTTTTTGTATTTTTTCCAAGAAATTATAAAGTTTTATTAAAATATTAAGTATCCAGCGTTATATACAGATTCCGAAAGTAGAAATTAATATATGCATAATGGATTGATATAAACGGACAGTTTATATTATTTGGAATCATTTGATTACAACATAGAGTCATAATTGTAAAAAGAAATTAAATAAATGAAAAATGTTACATATTTTTATGCTTTGATAATTTAAAAATTAAAACATAACATGATTATCTTTAGTTTGTCTAGCTTGTCTTTCAAAATTTTTCTTGCTATCCAAAATAGTAAAAATACAGATTCTTCAAAAATATAAATAATTTTAATTTCTTTTACATGGTATTTTGTTATCCTTTCCTTCATCCTCATCCTTAAGAAGGAGTATTCTGTTGAAATTTGCAAATAACTATTTTTATTAGACTTTTTTAATTTTACAAGGCTCATTTATAATATTTCATACGCGTTGTTCAATAACTTTGAAATGAACTACAATTTTTTCTGAAAGCCATACATAAAATCAAGTAAGTTACTCCAATTTAAGAAAAAATGGTAATGTTTACCAAGTCACTTTTCTCACTGAATTTAAATATTATATCGCGACCAATTTTTCTTCCTATTTATAATGTTCAATGTATAAAAATAAATATCCATGCCATTCTAAAAACTTATATCGATAGCAAAATTAATATTTACCACCGAAATAAATACATATACACAAGATTTCGTAATCTCTGAAAGAAAGAACCGAGGCAATTGAGCAGTGCGATCGAATTTAAAAGGAGCACTTTTCCGTAATTCATCCCGAGAGCGATCGAACCCATTGAGGCGAAAATAACGGCCGGACGCCGCGAAACGAGCGGAGGTCAGGATATCCCGGCCGGCGCTGTGCACACATCGTTCGGCGCGCGACAAAGAGTCTCGCCGAATTCCGCGTGACCGCTTATTTATTTTCGAAATTATCGCGCGCGCGTGCGTGCCGCCGCGGGGGAATTAAGAGCGGGAGGAAGCGATTCGCAGCTCGTCAAAGGGTGTCGGGGCACGCGAGGCCACCGCACGCAATTCCCTTCGCTCGCGCTGCCTGTACGCACTTACGTGTAGACACGTGCACGTATGTACCGCCGCGCGGCCAGGTGTCGATGATGCAGCCCGGCCCTTAAGGGTAGAGTCAAGTAAGAAAAATCAGAAAAACAAATTTCTTTAGTTTACAATATATTTTTATAAAAATGTAAAATATGTTTGAGTAAGATAAAGATAAAACTAAATTTTCAACTTGTTTTAATTAATTTCTCTGTAGAAAGTATAAGTATATCTCTATAGATATACTTAAAAAAGTTGTAAAAACAAGGACTTAGCAAAAATGTCCATGAATGCTAGAAATATAAATCTGGAAAATTTGAATATGTTTCTTCGAAGACTACAAATTTATGTCTTCCTTCGAAGACTACAAATCTATTTCTTTCTTCGAAGATTACAAATTAAAATGCAATTTTGGATCTGTTTTTTAACTTTTTGGAAAAGAATTTCATTACTAAAAATACCTAATTTTTGTTTTTTATTAACTTCAACTATTTTGCTAAGTCCTTGTTTTCACGACTTTTTTAACCTTATCTCTGCAGAAATTGATTCAAGTAGGCTGATAATTTTTCTTTTTCTTTATCCTCATACTACTTAAACATATTTACTTTTGTTTACATATAGAGTGTACTAAAGAATTTATTTTCTGACTTGACTCTACCCTTAAATCGGCGCGACACCCTTCTCTCCCGCACCGGAGCCATCCTCGGGATTTTTTGTTTTTTTTTTTCGTTCGTTTTCTCCCTCGGCAATTTTTCCTCTCCCGTGCTTGACCCACTTGACGGACGGCTCGTGTGAGAAAGCCGGCTGCAGCGCGACGCGCGCACGCACGCGGCGTTGCGTGATCGCGCGGCCCCGTATACGTACACGCCGCGGTAATGTCTTCTCGTTGTTTGTGCAAACGCGTCTGGGCGAAACTTTCTACCGGCCTGTGAAGGAGCCGCTTTTTTTTCCCTCTTCGCGTTATATTCTTTCGCTGGAGACTGATTGCCGACGCGGGCGGAACTCCGGCTGAATAGGCGTTTTGTACTTTGATTGGCTTATTTCGCACTGGCTTGAGACTCGAATGATATGGGAGGTATCGACGCTGAAAACAAGTTGTATGAGCTGGCGGTACGGTTTTTTTTGTGTAGGGACTTGCAACGGGTGAGCTCGTTGTTAAAATGTACTTTCAGGTGGTGGAGAAAAAAAATTTAGAATCAGATCAAGTCCTTATACCGTTCAGGATTCTGAGATTACCTTGAGAGGTATTTTTGTTGTTATGAGTGTATGGGATAATTCTCTTCGTAACCTAACAACCCTGGTTTTAAGGATAGAGACTACTTGATTTTTTTTTTTTTTTTTTTTTTTTTTTTTTGTTTTGGCCCTGAAAACCATGAAAAAATTTTTTTTTAAAAAGAAAAACTATAAGAAAAGTAGCCTAAAGAGAGATTTTAAGACCCTTTAGAACCAGAAAAAAATCTACTTTCAACTGAAAAAATGGATGTTTTCAAAATAGTCTTGGCGATGAAATGTTTCATCGTCGCACTTAAGATTGAAGATGTAATTTCTAATGTACTTAATACAAAGATTCGTGGGATATAATTATTGTAGGTCATTGTTAAGAAAATTGAAAAAAAAAGATTTTTTAAGGATTTTCAAGTAGTTTCTATTGTTAAAAACTTTTATCATTATTACCATTGCATTATTTACAATAATAGTGTAAGTCTTTTATTTCATGATATGTAACTTTGTTTTATATGCAATAAATTGATTTCAAAAAAGAAATATTCCTCATAATTCAATTTGATTATTACAATTAGTAGAAGTGGAGTGACTTAAAATATTTTTGCATAATTTGGAGTTTAAGAAAATTTTGAAAGATAAAGTTTTATGAACGAAAAGAAATAAAAATTAATTAGTTCAATGGCTTGATGGCAGCTGGGTGAGGGAATATTACCAAAAAATAAAAACAACCCTTTACGGTGAGGTACGCTCCAAAATCGAAATTCAATGATTAAACAAATTTAACAATTACCATGAGCTCTTTTGAAACGACAGTTCGTAATTAAAAACATATCATTTCGTTAAATTAACTTTTTTCAAGCGATTTAATAGCATAAAAAAAAAAAAATTGAAAAACATTGCAATCAATTGAAGACTATTAAATCGCAATATTCAACCCAAAATCTCAGCCCAAATAATATATGATAATATTTATAAGTATTTCTTTATTGAAGGGCATTATGATAAAATATTACGTTATGTTATAGTTTGTAAGTTTAGTTGTAAACTATTTTTCTGTATATCGGACTAGCAAACAGGAATTTGAGTTCCTCTACTAGATTACTTTTGTAATGTATTGTATTACTTTGGTAAATAAATAAATAAATAAATTTTGTAAATTACGTTATATTTTGTAAAAGTACCCAATTTTCAAACATTCACTATTAGAAAATAATTATCGAACGCTTTCCTCATTCTCTCCAAAATTTCTTTCAATGCGAATTAATTAAAAGAGCGCCAAAGCAGCATTATTAAACTTTTCTCCCTTTATCATACCTAGCAATAATTGAATTCGGGCGCTCGCAGTTAACTGAACCGAATTTCGAATAAACAACGTAAACATAAACACGAGATATTCATTTGCACGGAATAATTTAGTTTGCGTTATTCCGGTATTATCCGTGCCTCGGGGGCCGACCGAGGCTCGAGTCCGGTTGCGTTTGAACTGACGCGTTTGTGCATCGACGTCCCTCTCTCTCTCTCGCGCGCGCTCGGCCGTATTATCGATTCCCGGGCGATAACGGCGCGGCGCGCCGAGGACGCGGGCCTCGCCCCGCGGTGTCACCCCGCCGCCGCCGGGAGATGTAAGGCGGGAAAAGGACAAATAAATAAATCCTTCGGCCGGCTCGGGGCGCGGCGCTCGAGCCCCGGCCTTTCCAATTTATCAACTTCTCGCGGAATTCCCAGCAATAGCGGGATCGGCGGCGGCAAAGCGCGAAATGCCGGCCGCGCGCAGCCGGAATCTCCCTATTTTGCTCGTTGTTAATAAATGCGCCGCGAGTCGAACGGTGAGCGCCTGCGACCTCGTTGCTATTCGCTTGAAAATAATGCGTTTAATAAGGTAATATTTGGGTTTATCATTGAACGAAGACGAACTGGGTGTAATTTTTGCGTAAACAACAAGTAGTATCCTTACTAAAAAAGAGAATGATAAAAAGTGAAACCTCAATTGTTTGTGTTGGATTGGTCAGTTTGGCGTGGATATTTGAAATTTGATTGGCTCAAAGATTGTGAGGTATTATGTCAGAAATTTGGTGCGAAATTTCGAATATCACTTTTATCATTGTATACCTAATGCGCGCGAAGTGCGCATTTAGACTTTTAGTATATACAAATTGCACAAGAATTAAATTTTTTATTAAATTTGATATCGTCATTCCTAACGAAGAAAAACATATTTCAAAAAAGACCAATTTTAATTTGCCATTTTTAAAGCACTAGAGAAAAGTGAATTCTTCCATAGAATCTGGTAAGTTTGAGGCATCATTCGTGTGATACCCTATAAGTTTATCAGGTTTTAGAAGAGTTTACGTTACTCGATCTAGTGCTCAAAACAAGGCAAATTAAAATAGGCCTTTTTTTAAATCTTCGTTAGGAATTACGCATATTCTCAGTGTTCAAGAAGAAAAATCCTCTATTGAATATTGCTATAGTAAATTTTAATATTCTTACAAATTTACATTATTTGAAAAATTTCAGTAATTTCTTTTTTAAATTTACTTCAAATGTAATAAATTTTATTATACTTAAAGTAAATTTTACAAGAAGTTGCTGCGGTTTTTCCAATCAACCTGTGAGTACCGTAAAATTGATAATTTGTGTAATTTCTTAGCGAATAACATAACACAAACCACTGCAAATTATTTAACAGTGTAATATGTTGAATTGCTCTCAAATTTGAACGAATGAAAAATCACTTGATTCAAGTGAACACTAATCCAATCACATTTAGTTAGGCTAGATTTTTTTTCTGAAAAATGCAACTTTTTCCCCGAATGCAGTGATTGTTTTAATTATGAGTGGAACTCAATGAAACTTTTGAATCTTGTTACTTATGCAAGTTCACGGATGTGGCCGATTGTTTAGTACGTCGATAAAAAATTATTTATCACTCAAAGAATTTAAAAAAAAAAAAAAAAATACGCGAAGATCGCCGCAAAACTTGTGGGAAAATACGTAATTGCAAGATTTTACACGAATCTCGTAAGAAGTGCAATTAACTTAAAAATTACCGCGATTTTACCGTACAAATTTTCAGTGGATAGGAAAATCGTTTCACAACTTTTTCCTAATTTTTACGACGATTTTTTACATAAATTTTGCTGGAAAATTCTTTCAGTGCAGAATTCATTAATCGCTAATTAACGTCGATGTAGCGTAGTTACTGAAACAGAAATCTCCTTTTACTCTCTTGCAGTGGAGGTAGCAGAGAACGAGTGAATAATTTTACATAATGGAACAAAATTAATTGAAAAATTAAAGCGGAATTTAAATTTTTTAATAAAAATTCTTTGATAATTAAGTTCCGATTTTATCAAGCAAAAATATTACGCTCACCGTAACTTATTACGAATAATTCTGTAAAATTATAATAAATTACAAAACCAAAAAATAAATCCGCAATTTAAATAATAATTCTTTTTCCAACGTTACGATTCATCATTACCAAGGAAATTGGCAAAATTGAATCGCTGTTTGTTTTACAGAATTAAATTAAACTTAACAATTAAAGAGATTACATATCATTAAAAAGCTTTAACTTCCTTTTAACGCTACTAATTAACGACGGAATCGGTATAAAATTACCGAAGGACTGTATTTATCCTCCCCGGCAGCGGCGGAGACCGGCAATCAAAATTTTGCGCGCCAAGAAAAAAAGAAGAGGGCCGGGAAAAGAGGAGAAAACGAAAGGCCGACGCCTCTCGTGACTAGATTACTCTCTCGTGTTGGGGGCCACCGTTTAAGTTTATTATTCCCGGGCGCGAGTCGAAAAACGTGTTTGCGTTTCCAAACTCTCCGCGAGAGAGCATCGTGTGCCGGCGCCTTTCAACCCCGCGAGCCCCTCTCCTTTTTTTTTATTTTTCACGCACGCGAGCGCCGAACTGGGTCAGCGCGGCGCGAATTTAAACGGGTGCGTGTAATAACGGCGACCGGGCCAATTTCGAATTACGCGCGCGCCCGCGTTAAATGGCAATTTGCGTGTGTCCGCGAGGCCTAATGACAGCTGCGCCGACACCTCCCGATCGGCGCGCGTCTTGTGCCTTTTCGGACGCTTCGCGGCGAGGGGGAGCCTTCGCCAATTTGAATAAATGCAAATGCACGGCTGGGTCACGGCGAGTGTCGGTGCACCGGAGATGGCCGATCAATCCGGGCTAAGTGCGCGCGGAATTGCCGCGAGAATGAGAGGGAAGCGCGGCGGGCTCGAATCGTCATGCAGGTGCAAGAATTAATATGACTTTACGATAAGGACAGATGTAAGTGTTATTCTTGGCGCGAGTGCAGTTTATTCTTTTTCTTCTTATCTTCGCGAGTGCCGTGCAGGAGGAGCGACGCAAATAAGTGGGAAAATAATAACGGAAATTAAATGGGATAAGTTCGGTTAATCATTTTTGTAAGATTTATGTTTCATTCGAATTTAAATTCATTACTGGCTAATATAAGCACTACAGGTGCGTGCATATATGATATAGATGTTATGTACCAAAACCTTCCTTCAGTGACGTAGGCTATTAAACATTACTGTCAATTATTTCAGAAATAAAATTCACAGTAGTGTACTCAATGCGCTCAATACGAGGCATCTTATTCCTTTTTTTAGTCATGTTTCACTAATTTTACTGTAAAAACTATTCAGCAACTTCTGTTACCTTAATTAATAGCAGTAAAATTCCGAACGTTACACGATAATTTTACAAAATCTACCCATAATCTGCAAAAAGTACTACATAGCACTTGTTTTATGTTTATATACGTCTTACAAATTAATTTTAACACATTCCCATCACTTGGCGACCAGCCGATATTTCGGCTAGTATCTCACTTTCCCGACGCTAATTCTCGGCTCTGTAATTCAGCCCGCAGCTCCGGACCGTGGGCGCGAATTCATAACCAAGATTTCAGCTTTGCGATGAGACAGCTCCCTGATCAAAAGAGATTTATGAAATAAACTTCGGTACGCTTTGGTCGAGCGCAAATAGCCGAACAAAGAGGGACGCAAAATATGTACAAGTACTTATATATATGTCAAGAAATCCCTGTTGTGACTGCCGCAAAAAAATGTTCAATTGCCTTGTCTTTTGTAAGATATGATTTATTTTAATGATATTTGCGATTCCAAGAAATATTGTATCAGAAATTTAGAAAAATTGTAAATAATCCCTTTATAAAAAATCCATGGCTTTTTCGTTGATATTTTGTTTTATTATTGTTCATTTAACATTAATGTGCAAAAATAATATCCGCGCGCGCCAGATCTAGTATTGTCAAATCATGGTGATATTCAAGTGCACATCAGCGATAATGTTTCTTTATTAAAACTTAATTAATATAATAAGTGTAATTTTTTATAAAAAATAAACAACATTTAACTGTGTTTAAATAGCCTCATAATTCTCGAATATATATCTATAATACATTTGTAAATATTAGTGTATAAAGAGAGTGCAATTTAGACTACAAAAAGTCAATTAATGTTTTATTTCAAAACATATTTTTATAAGTCAAGTTAATTAAAAGAAAGAGAAACATTTTCAAATGAACTGTCGCAGAAACTTTATATAACCGGAAGCTATTATTCATGTAAACAAAAAGCATCGCACGCCACCGCTGGACTGGCTAACTGTACTGGCTGCTATTATTAAATTATTCCTCTCGTTGTAAATATCTCAAGGTTTTTCCGCGGCGCTTTTACATAACACGTTTAAAGGACATTTCATTTTTTCTTTTCGGGTATACATTATTTAAACCAGTAATGGACAGTGTTAATGGCGATAATAAATAGGCCCGAGAGGTACGCTCCCAGAGGCAATTAGTCTTGTCATTGCTGAAGAAATACTATCGGGCGCTTCTTCTCCACGCTCGGCTCTTCTCCTTTTCTCGTCCTTTTTTTTCTCTCCTTCGCCGACGTGTGTTCGACTTCGCTCCCGTTCTAACTTCGTCGCCTCGCATTCAGTCACCTTTTTTTCCCCCGAGTGTCAGCTTTGAATAGACCCCATTTAAAGTGAAACGTTATTTAAGACCTTTCCGTTCGACTGCAAAAAAAAAAACGAGGCCAATATTTCAATCTTTTTTAATTGCGCTCAAATGTGAGTATATCAATTTGTCGATAAGTTTTGCGCGCCGCCGGATTAGTCCATAAATTAGGGTCGCGTGATTTTATTTGCGGTTTTGAGTTAATCAGTTCGCGTAAGGTCAGGAACCTCCTTGGCTACCGGCTGCCGTTCCCACGAAAAAGGCCGTAAAAACTTGTTTTTAATTCCAGCGAAGAAACTTCGCAAGCTTTCAGGAAACTTCGCTGGCTTTACTTAACGCGAAATACGGACGCTTGATACCCACATTGTCTTTAAATTTACATTTTATTTCGATGTATTAAAATTCAATGTGTACCTTTACGACGTGTTAAATAAATTAAGCCGAAACTTTATTTATAATTTTTATGCGCTGCTGTTCGGAAACGTAAAAGTTTGAAAGTTTCGCGCAACATGCCTCTTATGTAAATGAAGCACTTATTAAATACATATTTACTTTAATTTTCCGTAATTATAATTTCATTTAATTAATTTTTGTTCCAGGTACGTCTTTCTGCTAAAGTTAATTATGGAAGTTAGCGAAAACTCGTGTGGTGAGTTGCTTAAAATTTCATAAATTGAAGATTGCATTGTGTCGCTGGTCTTCCATTAATTCAAAATGAGAACTAATTTGATTACCCTTTCCTGGTCTGAATTACAAGGTAGACAATTTTTCTCCATATAAAATAAATTAAAACAGCAACGACTATATTTTTAGATTGAATATAGAATTCAATAGGTAAAAGGCTAATTACTGCTTGTGTAATATTATAGAATTTTGGTGAATCAAATGGTAAATGGTAGAGAAATAATTGTTTTTTGTTATGTTTGTATTTAAGGCATGTTATAGATCGTTAATGAAAGAAATGGAAAAGCTTAGGATGTTTCCAACATCTTTTATCACTATAAATATATTAATGCGATCATCAAGGAAGTATCCAACAATGTATAAAGGACTAATAATTTATTTTATTAACTTCTAAAATTAACTAGAAATTTAAGTAATTTTTACTACAGTGTTCTAGTAAATTTTTAGGTATTTATTTATTTATTATTACTTTAACGGACTAACCCCCTTTTGAAGCTACAAATAATTTTACATATGTAAAATGTAAATAAAATAGTAAAGTATAATAACAAGACTAAAATCTAATTGTAAAAGAGCGCAAAGAATTTTTAAACACTACATTGCATCGAAATTAGTAATACGAGAGGGAAGTGTTATTCAAAGCCTCTTTAGTCTATTGCACGTAGAGTAAAAGCAATTTTATTATTCAATATTTTATAAAAAAAAACTTATTGAAAATTTTAATAGAATCTACAAAAAAAGATCGTCATAAAATCCTCTCTTAAAAAAGAGATGGGCGGATGTTGTGAAGCCTATTTATGACGAGCGTGATTGGACGACGTTAACTACTG
>JAXIUT010012435.1:0-23174 GCA_035586675.1 Eurytoma californica
GTAAGGAAACCTAAAAAAATTAATTTAAATCTTCTGCCTATCGCAATTCATCTCAAAAAGAATCTTTTTTGAGATAAATAAGTTAATCATATCTTCGAAATGTTTAGGCGGGGCTTTACTTAAACAAACAAAAAAATTCCAAGAATAATCAATTAACTTAATTAACTATAAGAACTCAATAATTAGTAAATCGCATCATATGCTTACATTACATAAAACGTAGATAGTAAATTTATTCTGCAATAATTAAAAACTATGCAAAAATTCACTGATTCAATAAGCCCGAGCGCGTTTCATTGCTAAGCAAAAAACGGGTTTGCATTATTGAACAAAGTAAAATATCTTCGCGTTTTGAAAATAGAAAATGTAAAACGACCTCTTCAATTTGCAGAGATATTCCCCGAAGCCCTGGTGACCAAGTGCAGGAGGTGCACTCCCACGCAAAAGGATGCCTTCGAGAAGCTCGTAACGTACTACACGGAAAAAGAGCCAGAAAAGTGGAAGGCCGTGCTGGCCAAGGCCATCGAGAAGTCCCAGAGGAAGAAGTCGTAAATTTCCAATATAGTGTACCTGCAAAATCAGCCGAGCGAGCGCGACTTCGAGGCGGCGAATGAAAATCGGCTTCTTACATGTAGAAAGAGAGAGGAAGAGAGAAGAATTGGCGCCGATCAGTATCACGAGTCCATTCGTAGGCGCCGACACGGTCGAGACCGAGAAGGGAACATTTTTTTGAAGTGTAATTACACTCGTCGCCGAGTCGCTCGGCCGATTAATTATTCATGCGAAGCGAGGAAAGGTGTCGGGTTCAGACTTCTGAATGAGTCTGAGCGCGAATTACGCGCGCGCAGCGCGTAGTTAGTATTTATCCGCAAGAAATTCGGTGCTGTTTGTTTAAGTTTTATCTCATTGTTTTTACCTTTCAATTCGTTGTTGATCGCCGGCCGGCACCTCGCCGCGCCGTGTAAAATTGTACATTTCATTGAATATTAGAATAAAGTTAGATGTAACACAGATTGTTTGAAAAAAGCAGAAAAATTTGTTTACATTTTCATACCTTACTCTTCGTCACCTCAGCTTTAATGCCGTAAATTAGCGCGTTACGTTGTGGGATAATGATCGCAAAAAATTGATTGGAGATCGAACTTTGTACGAGGATATTGCTTCTATTCGATAGAAAAATTTTTTATTGCATCTCTTTTTTTAAATGCTTTTATCTTCACGATTAATATTCATGCTGATCATCAAGGCGAGACGTTATTGAAATTTCAAAATATTTTATAACGTCTTTTATAGAAAGAAAATTTTATTACGACTTTCAATGTCATATGAAGATTTTTTAGAAACTTATTTCAATACATTTAAATAGTCAGCTGTATATGTAGGTCACAATTAAATTGCAATTAAGAATGAGTCAGAAGATTTTAAATTACAACACTACGCTTTTGATCAAACATTCATTGATTTCATCTCAATTGCATTTGATATTGCATACGCTCGAAAAAATAATCCGTCAAAATTATAATTTCTTTCAAAATCATTTTAACTGAACAGAATTATATTTGTAAAAAATTATGTTGCACGAACACATTTTACGGTTGGGCGCGTGTATTTTACAATTTAAAAATAAGAATTATAATGTATCTGTTAAGATATTTTTCTGAAAATGTTTAAATCATTGAAGTAAACATTTTTTAAACACTATTAAACTATATAAATAATTTGCTTTTTTTTAAATTAGTTAAAAAATATAAGTAGGCAACAAAAGTGCAAAAACATGTTGATATTTCATTCGCCTCTTTTCAGATATCAAAAACTATCTTAATCTTCATTCTTTCTATGTATCTATGCATTCGATTCGTTTGTGTTTTTATTCTGTAGTTGCAGCAGTAGTAACAGTAGCATTTGCAACTGTCTCTTCTTCTTTAGGAATCACAATGTTAAACTTGATCTCACAATTCTTGTTGAAGGTGTCAAGATTCTTTCTGTGGATTTCCTTCCGGTCGTATTTGTTCAATAGAGCACTCCAAACGTCGGCGTATTTTTTCTGTTGTAGGATGGTGACGATTCTGCAGGCTACTCTCTTTTGCTTCGTCGAGCATTTGCCGCAACTCGAAGCGACCAAATCCGGCAGGAGCCCTGAGGAAATTGTAATTAATGATAATGAAGACTAATCACTTAAAAAATGTATCTTTTCAATTGCAGGGTTTATTTCTAACAAACTATTATTAGAAAGTGTTGCCACAGAAATCTAGTAATACTTAATCATCGAGTTGCTTTGAGATGAAGCCTTGAGAAAAAGTCTTCATTATTTCTGAATATTTCTTAATTATTAAATTAAACGATCAATTATCATTTAAGGATGTTCTATAGTTACAAAAAAGTTAAGAGAAATCCTTGAATTTTTTATATGTTATTCATTAGTTAAAAACATGATTACATACATTTTTTCAAAATTTTCGTCCTCGTTGTTTTCGAGAAAAAAATTCTGGAAAATTGCGTTTTTAACATAGGCTCTTATGGAAGAGAGAGGTTTTTAGGCCTTTGATCGCCAAAATCTATTATAATAAGTTAAGGGATAAAATAAAAAAACCTACGATTTAATAGGCAATTCTGAATCTTCTGAACAAGAATTTTAGTGTAGATGTGTTTTATAAATGTTTTATCCAATATTGTTAATATCCTTCAAATTAATAAAATCCAATAGATGTTATAAGAGTCCATCTCAACGTTTAAAAGCAATCTCAACTGTCTTTTTTTTAAATCATCGGAAATTTTAGTTGCATCATCATTGCAAATCTGTTCCTTGGGTAAGGTGAACTACTCACATTTGACAGCACGACCGTCGCCAGAGCAAGGTCCTTTGTCCAGGAAGCAATTGGCGTAGAATCGTATTGCCGACTCGTTTTTAAGGGAAGTGTTCAGTCGGGAGAACGGGTCGCTGGCCAAGCACACGGCGCAGCTAATTATCAGCAACGATATGAACGCCAAGTTCCTCATGTCTATGTCAAATACAAAGAATATTTTTTATAGTCTATTGCCTATAAAACATTTTTTTACCTTTCTAAGAGAAATGAAAATTGAAAAGACAAATTCTGCAAGATGATTCTTTTTATTTTATACTTTGTACTTTATTCAGAATATAATTTATGACTAAGAAACTTTATCGGATCAAAAGTTACATCATTGCCAATCCATTGAAAATTACAAATTAAATTTTATAAAAACTTCAAATTGATAAAGATTTTTTAATCCGACAAATCTCAAATAAAAGTTTTTATATCGACTTTTACACGCGCTTGTAATTAACACTTGGAAACACGGAGTGATTATTTTGAACCAAAGTATCGCAGCAGAATTTAGGTAAAAATCAGGAATCACACTCCTGATCATCTCCTTACATATGTAAGTGATTATTCCGATTCATCTTTTACAATAGGAAAAAATAAAAAAACTCAATTGCCAAAATAACTTTTGACGAAAAAACTTTTCACATAAATATTCACTTATTCATACCTAATTAGTAAACAAACCTTGTGATTCGTCAGTTTATCAAATTCTTTATCGCGAAGCGTTCCATCGGTCAAATGAGATCAACAGTTTCGTACCGCGACTTTTTATTTCCTGCCCGCAGTTCGCCCGATACATCACGCAATTCGACAATTTAAAACGCGAGAAAACGCTTTCTCCCAGTCGTGCAATTCCCGAGAGGAGGATTTTTCCGACGCCGGCGGCCTATTAGGATCGAAATTCGTGCGCAATCAGGCACAACGTATCGGCAGATGCGCGCGTGCGCGCAAGATGCATGCGCGCTCAGTCCATTAATGTACGCCTGGCCGTACCCGATACGCATCTACTTACAGCTATTAGCGCGGACGCCCGGCGCCCGTATTAATTTGCACAAGCTTATCTAATTACATTGTTGGCATTAATTCAAGCAAGTACTGCACAAACGAGTTTCAAATAAATTAATTTACTCTGTAAATATGAATAAGCGAAATTCATTCGATTCACTTGCTCTTATTTGATGTTAACGACGCAGAACAAGTGTACATTGACTTATTTTCAAGTGTGTTATTGACAAACATTACTAAAGAAAAATTCAACATTAATTTTTAATAGCCTAATCTCACTCTTCGCTAATGAGTGTAAGAATCGACACTCTTGTCTCCACAAAAATAGAAAACGCGGCACCAAAAGTGAAGTTCGCACTTTGCCTACCTGTCGTCAGTCAATAAATCTTCGTCAAGCAGAACCTCCCTCGGCACTCGGCTCCCGACGACTCGTCCACTCGACTTTATACGCATAATGAAGATCCTTACAGTTGGTCTTCGGCGCTATCGGGCGGCGAGGTGAGCACGTCTCGCGATGCATTAATCGCGCCCGTGCGTGACTTTCGCCTCTGTCCTTTACACATGCAATTACTGCATTCGGCTAAACGATATCGACACTTCGCCCGTGGCCCCGCGCGCGTTTCGGCATTCCGACGGGACGTCGGATGGAGTGGCATTCGACCGATTGTTTCGTTGGTCGAAAATATTTTTTGTAACTTGCGATTGTTGTTACTTTTAATATTTCTGCGAATTTCTTTTGGTAAATAATGGAAATAGAGCCGAAACTAGGAGGCAAAATTAAATTGTGGGGGGTCAAAAAGAAACTATGAAATAATTTTGATATTCGTAATTGTGAATAGGAATTAAAATAATAATTGTTTTGTTGGTATATAAAATACGAAAAAGTCCAGTTTTTAAACATTTAGTTAATGATTCTTTTTATTGCTTACAACTTATATTTGTTTTGAAGATAGGTACTGATAATAAGATACAAAAGACCTAAAAAATTTATTCTAAATAAGTACATAATATTTATGTTTTTATTTACATAATTTGTGCAATCATAAAGTTTGACAGTCTTCATAAATATATAAAGTGCATTTCTTTACTAATAATCTTAGTAATAAAATTCAAACAAAAATCCATGATAAATTAAAATACGAAATTTGAAATAAACTTTTGATAATTATTGTACCTTATTTTACAGTTAGTACGCAAATATGATTTTTTATGTGCAAGTTTATAAAAAAATTATTAAATATCATTTTTAACGTAGCCTGACGTTAAAGATATATATCTAGAAAAGTTCAGTGCTTTTTGTAGTTACAGGATCTTTAATTTCTAAAATTTATACATTAGTTCCAAATTGTCTATACCCTGCGCCACGGTAACCATCCATGCATGCGCATTTCCTTCGCCGTCTTTACTTCTTTAGTCTTTTATCGATGTAGCTAAATAAGTTACATAAATATCTTTCAACATATTTTAGAAAATCGAGTTAAAAATGATTTCAGTAATATCTTATTGAATTTGAAGCTTATTGTTATACTCGAAGGCTTAATTTAAAAAATAAATATCTGGATGCATAGTCGAGAAGCAATTTTTTACAAACACTTGTTTTTCTTCCAAGTACATCATCACGGAGTACTTAAAACATTTGAGTAGTTAGAATGCCCAAGATGAACACTAGTAAGAAAGGCAAGTATTTTCGTCCAGGAATGTCCATCTTTTTCATAGCTATAAACGATAGCATTTTCAATTTTCTGTCCGTATACGGAGGATAACAAAGTCTGCAATAAATAGAAACAGTATATAATACCTATTTTTGAAATTAAATGTTTAGGTAATCGATACCAGTATAAAGAACAATGAAACTTGACTTACGCAGGTATTTTTTCAATGACGGGGTAGAAATCTTTCATTAGACAACCCTTCGGATGAACGAACGTGTTGAATGTGTATTTTCCTCGATAAGCTCCCATTCCTGAATTTCCATTGCCACCGTACGGTAAGTTGTGAACTGAAATAAAACTTGTATAATATGCAACTCTAGGCCAAAAGTGTCAAGTACTACAAGCGAGTGAATAAATGATTGTAGTGAACACAAAAAAAGCAACGAACTTGAATTAACAATAATTTTAGTCTCTTTCAATACTTATATGCTTGTTCGGCTAGTATAAGCCTCCATAGCAGAAATGTACAATTTACCTGGTGTATGCGTAATAGTATCATTAACTGTAACCATTCCACTGAAAGTATTAGTCAATAACTGATCGATGTCTTTGTCTTGCTTACTAAAGATGTAGAGTGCTAGTGGCCTTTCCCTAAAATAAACATAATAAATTAAAATCCATTTTAACATTCAACTATTAAAGTTAAGCGTATCTTTTACACGCATTTCAGAGAATCATTAAAACTTTTTGGTTTAACAAACGTTATAATCAACAGTGTCATGTAAACAATTTACCGCTCGTTAATAAATTTGATAGCAGCGTTGACATCGCCAATATTAACGATTGGTAGAATTGGACCTAAAATTTCGTCTTCCATAATTGGATCTGTAGGCACTACGTTTATGAGAACCGTGGGCGATATGTATCTTTCAGCGGCATCAACTTTACCGCCTATGGCAACGTCGCCATTTGTCAGATAACTGGTCAGTCGTCTGGAATTGAATAAAATTAAACTTGTATTGATTTTATTTTGAACCCAAGACAATTATTCCGTGCAAACCTACTGAAAATGATTGTTATTGATGATGCGACAGAAGTACGGGCTTGATTGTGGATCCTCGCCGTACCATTCCTTCAGCACGATTCTTGCTTCATTGACAAATGCATTTTGCACTTTTAACGAGCATATTATGAAGTCCGGTGTAGTGCAACTTTGACCAGCGTTGATGTATTTACCCCATAAGATTTTTTTTGCAGCGATTGCCATGTTAGCCGTATTATCGATATAAACCGGGCTGGATTAATTTAGAAGAAATTGAATAAAAATTGGATACGTTAGCAAACAATTATCAATTAGAGGTACTTTACTTCTTGCCACCAAGTTCCAATGTCGTTGGGGTGAGGTACTTATTTGACGCCTCTCGCACAGCGCGTCCTACTGCAGTTGAGCCAGTGTAAAAAATGTAATCGAATTTATGTTTTAACAGTTCAGTAGTTTCTGCAGAGCCTCCGAGAACAACTTTGTAGCAATTCTATAAAAATAAAAGTATTTTTTCAATATAAAAAGAAAGATATACTTTTATCAGTAGGTACCGATTAAAATACTTTTGAAAAAGATACCGATTCATTGAAAACAACATTTAAAGTTCAGTAAAAATGTGATAATTTAAAAATTTAATTCAATAATTACTGCAATTAAATTAAACATTTTTTTTGAAAACTTTAGTTATTTAGAATCTTGAGAAAATGATTCATTTAAGCAGTTCTCTTACGTTATCCAAATATTTTGCAATGAGCTCGCTTATTAGCATTGTAGTGTTTGCTGGTACTTCCGATGGCTTCAGAATGACACAGTTTCCGGTGGCGACGGCGCCTATGAGCGGGATCAGCGTTAGCTGAAGGGGAAAATTCCAAGTGGAAATGATCAACACTACCCCGTGAGGCTCCTTGAGGATAACGACTTTGTCGAAAAGATTCGCCATGGCTTTTGAGGGCTGAAAAAGCAAATTTTTGTTTATTAAACCGATCGTCGAGATTGCGCTTTCGTTATTTACCTTTTCTGGAGCGGACCATTCGTCCAATCTGTCTATCATTAGCCGGAGTTCGTTCAACACGGGATTGATTTCAAGAATGCAATTTTCGAAGTGACTCTGAAACAAGAAAAGTGAAAATTTAAAAGTCTTACATTCATATTTGAGTTTTACTGCTCTAAAAGATTTAATTTAAGTAATATTTTTTTTACAAAAAATTAGTCGAGCACGATAATAAGAAATTTATTCATTTGAATTTATTTAAATTCAGTGGAGTTTTCTCATTAACGTCACTTACCTAATTAATTTTTCTCATTTGCGATGAACGAAAATGATTTCTCTTATGCATTTAAAGTACACGCTACCTGATTATATTATTTGGAATCTCACCCTTCGAAAATCTGCAACCAGCGCTGCACTGATGTCTGCCTCGCGTTCCAGCAACATCTTCTTAATAGCTAGAAGTTGTTCCATTCTGAATTTTATCGGTCGCGTTTTACCGCTGTGAAAGGTTTCGCGCGTCGACTGAACAATCTAAAAACTCGTTTATTATTGTTACTTAAAAATTTCTAATATTTCAAGTTTTACGATAGAAAAAATTCACCTCTTCAATGCTGGAAATATCTGCATTACCAAACGTCATTGAAAGCGATAAAAAAGAGTAATAATTAATATCTTTTTCAATTAACACTCGCTTTTCAGTGATCATTTAAAATTTTAAAAAAAAGTCATAACAATCAAGTGCGAATACGTGGGAAAGAACAATACATTTGCGATTCAATCAGTTGACGGCGAACAACATCTCAACGTTAACAAAACAATCATTATACTCTTCATTACGCAACAGACAAGAACAAGAGAATTATACAATAGCCGAGTGCAAAGTTCGTGCGGCTAATTGCGATTTCCACGGTTATTAGCATCTCCCATTTTTAAGCAAATTATCGCGACACGTGTCAAGGTTACCCAGCGAACCTTGAAGAGGTACTATTTTAGGGCAGATCAGCGGCACTCCAAAAATTAACGCATGGATGAAATCGCGAAAGCATCGTTATGCGCATTATTTGTTCGAAAAGAAACATTTTTTTAGATTCCTACTCCTCTTTGCAGGCGTAGAGTCGTTCACCTTGTGGCGCTTAATTCGACGAACGAGTCGAAGGAAAACCGCGGTGTGCAATAACACAAGCTCCAACTGTAAGGAGGATTGCCGATTGTCGGCGCCCAGCGTGGGACAGGACGCGGGTATATCGTAAGGGCCGCCGGTGTTCACACCTCGTTAATCCCTAATTATCACGTTCGAAATAGCCGGTGGCGATTGTGCGGCGAGGCGCGTGCAGTGGCGATGCCTCGATTTAGCCTCGTCGCTCACGTCCCGGATAAAGCCGTCATCGCCGCCGCGATAAGCCTCCTGTATATAGGTACATACATCCATTGCTGTAAATGACATACACGCGTCCACGTATTTCCACTGTTTGAACATGAAGCAAGTGTAGGATACTTCCACGCCTTGTGAAGTCTTGACACAGAGAAAATAAATTTATTAAATCGACAGTGTCACAAAATAAATGCTTCAAATGATGATCTACCAGCGGGAGGAACAGTGTGGATTTTAGCAGACTCCACTTCGATTTTCACTGATGTACCGTTGCCGTTAGACTCCATGTTTTCTTCAAGCAGTTTTTATCTCAGAATGATTTTAGTTTCGTTTTACTTAGTTTAAACTGTAAATAAATGTTCATGGTTTTTTTATAAAAATTATACAAAATTAAAATATAAAAACAAATGTAATAATTAATATAGAGACATCCGGTCACACTTGATTTTAGTCATTATAACACAATTTTGGGATATGTTAGTTAGAATTAAAAAAATAATGAACATTATATATGAAATTAATAAATGACAAAAATATTACGAAAGTTTGTACGTCTTCTCATAAATCTAAGTATTTTTTGACTATTTAAATTAAAATTTTCAAACTAAAACATGAACTTAATAAATATATTTTCTTATCGAAGAAAATAATAACACAGAATGATTCTATTACTTTACTTACACAAAAAAGAAATAGCAAATAATAATGGAAAAAGAAACGAAAACGCCGCAAGTGCCTTTTCGCGTTTTCTTGACGACTCCAAAGTCGCTGATTTTGCGGCTGAACTGAACTGAACTGAGGAGGGGTTGTGCGATCGTAGTGGCTTTCTGCATCGCCAGTCTCGGAAAGTAGTTAAACGCCGGCTACGCACACGCCGCCACCCTGCCCACCACAATGAAGGTTAGCCCGATCACTTCTACACCTCGGCGCTAACTTAACAACAAAACTTTTACATTGACCCTGGGTGCGGTATTTGTTATAACGGTGGCTAATAGTCCCGATATGTTCTGCGTGCATCAGGAAATGAAAATAATATGAATAAATCATAAAATATTCAACTTTCTTGTTCGAAATTAAACTGATTAAAAAACTACTAAACATATTTTACGCAATTATCTAAATTTTTTATTGCAGACAAATATAAATCATAACTAATTCTCCTTTGTAAATATTTACTTAAAGAAATAATAACAAAATACAAAGCGAACATAATCATAATCATAATCATTGACACATTTTCCAGGTTCGATCGCAAACGTCAGTAGATTCAGATTTATATGCTCAGACAATATTTTTTCCAACATTCCCGTTATTAAATCTAAGAAAAATTTTCTTACATTAAGAAGAACTAATTATTTATTTAATATAAGCAGTGGCGCTAAGCTTTTATTATTCTCAACTTTCCTGCGTAGTCGCACAAGCCACGATAATCAATGGCGCTTTTATACGCTACGACTAATGAGCCTTGGATTTGTCACGACACGCAACTTTCCATTTCATTCGCTTCTTCGTAGAAAAAGGCACCTCGACACCGGAAAATGTTTTCCTTGATTTCTCACAGAGCAACACAGTGATTTGGAATAAAAGTAACATTCTATGCTATTCCTAAAAGGTGCAATTTCAGTATCTTCCACTTTTTAAAACGTACGAATCGCGTACTACCTATAGTTTAAAAAAACATCTTTTTAAAATGCTACATCAGTTGTCGCTGGTTGTATCGCAAGTACATCGCGAGATGAAATGATATTTCGATTAATACGAAGCTCTGCAATGCTAAATCCTTAAGAATGCGACCTTTTAACTCGCCGACACCTCTATCACGTTTTCCACGTATTGCAACATAAGTTATTCATGAACTAACTAAAGATTGATATTCACTAAACTACTTTATCATCGATCCGTGCTTTCATTTCCTTGAACTAAAGTTTACTTTCCTTTTACGCTCAATCGACAAATTATTTGTCTATTTATATTTTCGATGCCATTAATGATATTAGTGTCAGTTTAAAAAAAGATTTAATATGCTGGACCTGATACTTTTGTGTGCAAGAATCCTGAGAAGAATAATTAAGTACAGGCTCTTTCATTACCTGGGTAATTCATTAAATTTTTCTAATGGCAGTTTTGGATGGTATCATTATTTTTAATGCTATTAATTCATCATACTTTTTCTCAAGTTTCAAAACTTCGTCTCTTACATCGCATAAATATTGTGAGGCATGTATACATTTCTTTGAAAGAGATTAATTCAATTTTTAAACTGCAAAAATTCTAAATCGTCCTTCAAAAAGTTTTTAATTCAAATGTCTTTAAATCTTGACACTTTTTAATATGTATTTTGTATAAATTAGCGCACTACAATGTGCGCATAAAAATAAGACTTTTAATAATGAAATTACTTTTTTATTCTGGAATTTTTACGCCGGAAATATTAATTAAAACTGAATAATTAATAAATGCAATCACCAACGACATAAATATTAAACAGATCAATTAGTCCAAGATCACACAGCGATTGTTTATGAGTAAATTAATTGACCAACAAGAAAGAGAAATTAAAGAGAAGATTAAGATTAAGATTAAGATTAGAGGAATTAAAGGTGCGAGAAAAAACAAACGACATATTTTTTAAGAAATTTACATGTATATAATCTACAACTATACATAGACATGTACAATCTCTATACAAATATATAAAATGCATCTTTTACTATCACCTGCATTTAAAATATTTAAGACAAGTGCATTACATGCACCTCTTTTATCTGCATTTTAATTTGCAGATTTATCATTTCTATTTACATTTTTAAGCGTATATTGATGTAACAATTTTTTTTATTAGTTACTATTAAATTTTTTCAATAAATTACGAACGCACATGAATTAAAAGAAAATTTGTAGACAAACCAATAAATTGAATAACTAAAAAAGCTTAATAATATATATTAACCGCGAATTTAAACCATTAAAATAAACATTAAAATTGCTTATATTAAACTCTGCACGTAAAATTAGTGTGATGTTTTATCGAGACAGTCTAAAACAAAAAAGACAAGCAATCACAGTATCCGAAATCTCATTTCTGTCGATTATTAATCGAAATCAATTGAAGGAAATTTTAATTTTAAATCGTATTTGAACTCTGGGAATGTACTTATAGAAAAAATAGGTGCTTTTTTTCGTGCTTTTGTGGCATTCACGATCCCAGTTGTAACGGCTCATCTTCGTAAGGAGATCCCTGGAAAAATGCATTCATTGGGTTACAATCAAAAACTCTTTAAGAATCTTTCGCTGATTATAAACACATTTTATTTTTTCAAAATGGAAAAAGAACTTAATTAGTTCATATTTGTCAATTTCATGTTTTATTGACAAAGATAAAGAATATTACAAAAAGTTAATGTGTGCGCATGAACGTGTGTGTATAACAAGCTTTCGAGCGATTCACAATCAAATAGATTAAATTGTTAAATATTTCAACTTTCTAACATTTTCTTAATACTGATAGAAAATTAACAGAAAATAAAGAAAATATAAAAAAATAACTGATAAAGCATATTAAACATTTAATAATAATTACTCTCAAAAGCAAGAGAAATGAGTTTACAACATTTCATGAGAAATAGAAAACAAATCTTAAGATAGTTACAATGTACACCTAACGCCATAAAAGCACCGGTAAAAATTTGTGCATAAAAAAACAGCGTAATCAAAGTATATATTGATGTAAAAACGCTTATCGAGTCGCTGATTTTTGTACCTTCATAAGAGCTTTGATCCCAAAAGTAGCCGCAACGCCCAAGCCGAACATTATCAAATGCGGCAGATACTTTATTCCGGGGATATCGGGTCTCTTCGCCAACAATAAATTCAAGAACTTCAACTTCTTTTCCGTATACGGAGGATAGCGAGACCTAAAAAGAAAAAACGTTTATTTCATTTCATTCATAAAATATAATGTACGCAAGCAAAAAATACTTACGCTCCTAAAGTTTCACCGATTATATTGAAATTTTTTATGAGACAACCTTTGGGGTGCACAAACGTATCGTACGATAATTTTCCATGATATGCTCCCATTCCTGATGCTCCAATACCACCAAACGGTAAGGTATCAACTAAGAGTATAAATTTTAATGTAGTATACTCACATAACTTATTGCAACTATGACAACTAGATATTTATAAAATACGAAGCAAAATAAATCAAACGATACAAACAAAAAACAAACATAAAAGTAAAGAAAAAGCATTAACATCTACATCTACTGTCATTCGACATCTACACGAAGCATACCTGTCATATGCATTATAGTATCATTAGCAACGACATTTCCACTATGTGTGTTACTTATTATAAGATTTATGTCTTCCCTGTTAGAACTGAAAATGTATAGTGCTAAGGGTCGATCCCTGTGGTAGAGCCAACAAAAAGAGAAAGAAATGCAGATGGGTTAAATTCTGATACAGAAATTAGTCTTTCACATGCAACTTATTAATTAAAACGGGCTTGAGTAGAATGGTTTATTGCTGTTGCTTCGAACTGTCACTAAAGCCAAAGCCTAATAGCAGTCGAACAATATCTGTGTGAAAATATATGAGATCGGTTTTACGTAAAATGGTTTAAAAACGTTAATTACTTATTAAAAAAAGATTTTACAATATCATCGTGCATAAATATTGTTAAGTGCTACCATCCAATTGATGATACTTTCGAGTAAAATCTTTTTTTCAAACAAAATTTCACAACTTTTGATGCGGATAAAGATGTAACGATCAAATCAGGCTCGAAAATCAATTCTCACATTCCATTTAAATGAAACTACTTCAATAGATTAATAAGTTATTTTTCAGTATGCAAAATATTAGCCATCACCTGCAATCAGCTATTCCTAACTCACCACCATATTGCATGATTGTATCGTTGACACAGATGGAGCCGGATTGGGTCTGAGTAATTATCAAGTCTTGTACTCCCTTGTCCTTTGTAAACAAGTACACTACAAGGGGGTGTTCTCTACATTAGGGAAAATAAAATTTAACTTTCTTTTTAGCTTTTAGATTTACTGTTTTCAAAAATTACCATAGCTGATGAGTGTCATCAACAAGAGCAAACAAACCATTAGACTCTTTTGAAATTTACGTTTGTAATAGTTCATTCATATTTATTCTACAATCTTCGTTAAAAATGGAATCAAGCAGAACCAGTATTTTTAATTTAAATCAGCAATGTTACAAGGCTTAAAATTGTTTAAGGATTCATTGTAAGGAGTAATTGTTTTAAAACAAGAAGTAATGAGGAGTTTATTTTATAATATTTTCAATAATTACTTTTTAACTATATGTAAACATGTAATTATTGAAGTAATTTTGTTTTAAATCTTCAGCTTAATTTTGTGATAAGATTAAATATTTTACAAATTAAATAATACAATAAAAAAAGCAACTTACCGCTCGTTTATGAATTTTATCGCTTCATATGCATTACTTATGTTTACAATTGGCAAGATTGGTCCAAAAATTTCTTCTTTCATAACAGGATCTGTAGGTCTGACATTTATGAGAATTGTTGGTTCAATATACTTTTCTGATGGATCAACTTGTCCTCCTATGGCAACATCACCATTTGACAGGAAATTCGTTAGTCGCCTAAAATTTGTTAATAATGAAATTTAATTTCATGATTGATTAATAATTAATCAAAATGTATCCTTTATCTTACTGATAATGCTTTTCTGTTACAATGCGACAGAGATCTGAACTTTCTTTTGGATTGTCGCCATACCATTCTTTCATAATTTTTTTCGCTTCATTGATAAATGCAATTTGAACCTCAGTTGTACATAGAATATAATCAGGTGCAATACAAGTTTGACCTACATTAACGAATTTTCCCCACAAAAGTCTCTTGGCAGTAATAGTCATGTCTGCTGTACTATCAACATAAACTGGGCTGAAAATTTAAAATACATTAGTTGAGAATAATGCAATATCTAAATAATCATAACGCAAGAACACAATATAAAACCTCTTGCCGCCAAGTTCTAATGTCACTGGAGTAAGATATTTGTTAGAAGCCTCTCGAACAATGCGTCCTACTGTAGTTGAGCCAGTGTAAAAAATGTAATCGAATTTATGTTTTAAAATTTCAGATGTTTCTGAAACACCTCCAAGAACAACTTTGTAGCAATCCTATAAAAATGAAAAAAATCACTGCAGTTTTATTTGTAGATTTAAAAAAGTTTTAATAAATATTTATACTTACATTGTCCAAATATTTTGGAACAAGTTCATAAATAAGTTTTGCAGTTGCAGCTGATACCTCAGATGGTTTTATAATAACACAGTTACCAGCTGCTATTGCTCCTATAACTGGAGCTAACGTTAATTGCAAAGGATAATTCCAAGCTCCAATTACTAAAACCACACCGTAAGGTTCTTTATGAATAACAACATCGTCCAAAAGATTGACAAATGTTTTTGAAGGCTGCAAAATAAAATTTTGTAAATAAAATTGATTGAATGTTAAGTTTTGACCATAAAACATTGTTTTTGAAAAATATTTACCCTTTCTGGAGCAGCCCACTCTTTTATGTGCATTAGCATATGTTTGATTTCATTTAGCGTGTAATCAATTTCAAGAACATAATTTTCAAATTTGCTCTGCAACAGAATATTTTACTTAACACAGATTTATACACCAATAACTAAATTTGTTCTCCAATTAAATTTATGCACATACCCTTCTTAAATCTGCATTTAAAGCTGCATTGAATTCTGACTTATTATCTTCCAACATTTGCCTCATAGCTTTTAACTGTTTAATCCTGAATTCCATTGGTCGAGACTTACCACTATAGAAGGCATCGCGAGTAGATTGAATAATCTAGAAAAGAAAACATGTTGTACACCTTTGTACAGAAAGTAAAATATTAATATCAAAACTTACCTCTGCAAAATTAGACATATCTTTGCCGTTGATAGGAACTGAAAGTAAGCAGAAAAGTTGGATCAATTTACAATTTTTCCTCAATTAATATTAATACAAAATTAATTCTCACAAGGAAAAAAATTAAAATTTAATTTTAATACGACGAATATAAATGATTAATTTATTTGCGCAGTGCTCAAGTACAAATATGTCAAAGAATTTCAAAGATAAAGCATTATGACAATCATATTCTCAATTTATATCGCTCTTCTGGAGCAGCTCTAAGATTAAAAAAAATTCCGGAGATAACCTTACATAACAAATAAAGAAATGCAGATAAACAGCCAGAAGTAAGTGCAAACTTCGTGCGTCTAAGTGGACTATGACGTTTTTCATAAAAAATAATCGTCGGATGCGCAAGGTCACGCACAAACAGCCAGCCGTACAGACACTCGAGGACGGACTAAAATACCGGTTCCTATGCGATAAACAGGCGCGCCGCCGGACCCCGCGGAGAAAGATACCGCGCGTGTCGCAAGTTACGAGGAGAAAGCGCGAACTGGTCCCTCCCGAACATCTCCGTTATACTCTTGCCGGGCCGGCCGGGCGCGGTAATGCTTATATACAGGCACGACTGCATCACCGGGAAAAGCGTGGCGACGTGCCTTCAGCGAACGCGGGGGCGGAAGAGTGCACTTGTTTACCCCGCGATCAGCACGATCGCAGGACTTTTTGTTTTTCGTATAAGTACCGCTCTCCTCACCTCGTCGCGGGTCGTTCACCTCCGGGGAGACAGGCTGCTGCTGCGAGCCCGAGATTATTTCTCCGTCGACGCGGCGTAACTACTGATATATACTCGCGAGCAGTGCGACGCTTGTCAGAACTCGGAGCCTCGGAGGATACGAGTGCAAGATAGTCACTGTAGACCACTTGCTATCTGCGTGACAGCCCGGCATGTGTGTATGCGGTGTTGCTGGAGGCGTGGGGGGACTTCGAATTACATCCTTGCGTGAGTAATCGCCGAGGCCTGAGTGAGTGAGTGTATGTGTGAGTGCTTTATTTTCGGTGTTGACAGCCCGACGCTCCGACACCTGGACACTTGATCGCCTCACCCCAATCAACTGCTGTCAGACTGCAGTCGGGTCGTCAAGGAAAATGATACTACTATATTAGTAGTTATATAATATCAAATTACATTCTTGTACATATGTTTACATCATGGTTTCTCGTACGCATATGAGTACGAGACAATCTGACGACTGGAATATTATTGCGAGCTTTTTTATCGACATGAACGAATTATTGACGCGAGAAAGTTCCGAGCGAGTATAAGAGATGTCGCGACAGCTACCATTGCGCTCGACAATACGTTTAGCTCGTCTACTCCTAATTAGAATTCTAATTATAACTCTAATTTTAATTCTACTGTAATCTTCGATTCTGCTGTAAGTAGACAGTTGACAGCTCTAATGGAACGCATTTCACTCTAATGAATAATTTTTTTACAAATCGTCACAATAGAAATGTTATGGAGGAGGTAATATAATCTTATAGTAATTAAATATTAATTAATAACTTGAATAATAATAGTTCTTTTTTTTATCCTATGGGTAATGTATACTTTTGTCAAGCGCATTCCTCGAATGTCCTTTTTCTACTGCTAATTTTAAATTACTCAAGTATCTACTATTCGTGCAATTAGGATCCAACAATGTAGTTAATGGAAGTCGTGGTTGTAACCATCAAGCATTCGTAACAGGTGAGTTTAAAATTGCGGAAAGCGAACTTTTTACAACAGAACCATTTGAGAGAAAAACCTATCATTAAATGGAGTTCAAATAATGACTATATTTAAATAAAGATACACGGCTCTGTGGTTGTTAACAAATTTTAGTTCGTGAGGAAATCAAAACATCTGCGCAATTTGCCAGTCTTAAACCACTTTTTTTGATAGAAAAAATATGTAAAACGTACTGTTTTAATGGCTTTTAATTTGAAGTGTACTTATTAGATAGAACAAGTTTCTTAATCTCTTAATATTTTCCTTAAATTTGTCATCAAATGTAATTTAAATATTTATACTTTAAAAAGTTGCTCCAGGAAGTATGGCTCCTTCGCGTAAAAATTTCTACTTTCTACATGTAAAAATTTACGCGCCAATTACTCATTATCCTTGTAATAAAAAAGTCTTTAGCCTTCACTTATTTTAGCCTGCCGTGAGATAAATGCAGTGCTCAATGCAAAAGTGCAACAAGTAAAGCCCCATAAATGGTATTGGATAAAAATGCGCATTGAAACTTATACGTGTACACGTATGCATCAGCGTTACATTGAGATTCATTAATTAAATCCTCGATATATACCAAAGCCATTATAGTGAGGTGATTTTGCAGCCTCAACCAGAATTTTCACTGCATCTCCATTGGATTCTACGTTTTGTTCAATTACCTGCGTCATTATGACTTCAGACATGGTACGATTTTTTCAAACTGCAATAAATAATCGATAATTTAGGTAGACCGCTTTTTATTAATTAAATTTTAATTTGCAGATTAAATATGCGAAAGAGTCGTTTCGCAAAGTACAAAAAAAGTTACACAGTAAAAAAGTATACTTCATTAGTGGAACGGTCGGTAAATGACAAATATCAAACTAGATACAGGCGAATGCGGTAAGACACCTAACGTAGGGTAAAACAAAGAGTGCGACCCACGTAAAAAAATTAAGTTTGAATAAAGTTTCCTTGAAATTCATGATTTGCCGACGATCAAACAAAAAAAATATACAGTTAATGAGAGTACGTCAAATTAAGAACTAAGTTTGTAGAAGTTTCACGACAAATCATCTAAAGTTACCGATAATAGTGGTCATTTAATTTTATTTTATTGTTTTTAAAAACATAAATTTTTGTTCTCAAAACACGTAATTAACAAGTTACTGATACCGGAATAAACTTTATCAAAAGTTCGCGTTATTAGCATTATTAATCTAGTTCTTGCATTTTCAATTCTAAAAAATTTACTTACTCAAAATCTCTCGGCACCCTCAGTCAAAACTACTTTGTGACAAGTACGTTTACGAGAAACCGTTTAACAATAAACTGCTTTAAGTACCAATCACGAAACTGATAATTTTTCCCGCGCCTCAACGATGACTAGCTAAACAGTATTTCACCGTCATTAATCTCGCTTCCCGTTCAATTAGTAATCTTAAGCGCAGCCGTCAGTTTACCTTGAAGCCGCGTCGCCTTTTCTGTAGCGAGCATCCGTAACGCCTGCGGTGCACGCGCCTGGCGACGCTGCCGGTCGACTGACGATTCGCGAAAGGATTGCCCGAGCATCGATGTCGATTCATCAAATATTAAGAAGATTGGGGAGAACTGCGTCCTCGTCCTCGCTTGAAGCGCACCCGTGGCTAAAGAGCTGCTGGTTAGGCCGAAGGTGAACGAGGTCCGTGCATTATTCAGTCCGCTGCTAAGCAGCTGTTAACTACGTCCCGCCCCCACCTTCGGCACGGCTTTCTATTCTCATTTTACAATTGTAAGAAAGGCGCGAAATTATAATGGATATAAGCTCGCGACAATCCGTAGTCACGCGAACTTTCGCGGCTGGGGCGTGAGTAGATGCGCAGTTTTAAGTAGTTTGGGGCGTTTGAGCGATATTGCGACATTGCGGTGATGTTTTAATTATAAGACGAAGTGTGTAGGAGAGTGTTAAAAGCAACGAGGATATATCGCGTGAATTCAACTGCAAAAGGGACTTTGGGGCGCAATGTTGAATCGCAAAGAAAGCTTTTTTTTCCCTTTAATGCTGCAGACTTTTGTACAAGGTTATCTTCAAAATGTTTTAAATGAAAGAGAATATTGTCATTGGGTTCAAGTGACCTTCCATTCTTTTTATGATTGTACTTTTACGGTTGAACTGATTGCACAGACATTTAGAAAAGATAGCTTTTATCCAGTAAAAGCTTTACTTTTTTTTTGTTTAATGAAAATCATCTACACCCAAGAAAATTTTATATTACAAAGATATCCTTCTACTTCATGCCGAAATTTCCATATATAGTTGTTCAGATTGATTTGGTTGATAAATTCTCAATTTGATAATTACAGGATGAATATTGATAAATTCTCTGTTTGATAATTATCGGTCATCTGCGAATAATATTACGGTTGGAAACATTAACAAAACAGTTAAAGATGAATGAAACAAATATTTTGAAAAAATTTAATTGTTACATTTTTAAATCACGTGCAAACTTATTTCAATAAAAAAGTAACAAAAATTAATATCTGATGTAATAAAATTACTTTCATATGTGCCACATTTTCTATAAAAAATATAAAGCATTTTTGGTCGGTTATAACTAAAATGTAATTAATACACTTTTAATAATTATTCAATAATTATTACGTGAAAACAAGTGGAAAACTAGTTATATTTATTAGGATTTTTAGCCGTTCAAAATACCGGTATATTCAGTTGCAAAGGCATTTTTTTTCCTTTTTTTACAAATATGCATAAATAATCCTACGTGCACTAACCTAACATTTTCTGACGGTACAAAACATGCTTCTTTTTTACCTTACTAATTAAATATTAGTTTTAAATTAGAATTAGGTTTAGAAATTTCAATTTTGTTAATTTTTTACCATAAATTATTCGTCAATTTAATAAATCAATAATTTAGATCTGCTTGTGAATATTTCTTGAACTTTTAGCTGTCTTCGTTTAAAATGCTGTGTTTCCTGATAAGATATGTATTTATCAATCGGTACTTAATAGCTGAGACTATGTTTTTGTCAGATTTAATGCACGTTTTATAATGTTAATGAATGAAAGCATATTTAATGCTGCACGTTATTTGCAAGTTGTAAAGAAATAAAAAAAATTATATAAGTACGAAGAAAAAGGTTGATAACTTTCAAGTATCTTTTTTACCTTACAGCTGGTATAGCGAAATTTGCACTTACATTATAAAAGTTACAAAACAGTTAAAATGGTCTTCAGTGGATTATTCGCAACTTGTAAATTGTGTGCCAAAATCATTCAGCAATATCACAAATACTTGTCTATCCCATAAGCAAATTTCATTTAAAATTCGTTTCCTATCTTTTTCAGACTCTGATTAAAATTCGAATCACCAAAGTAAAGCGACAAAGCAATCATCTCGCGCAAAATTCACGCCTCCCATCAATCAACAGTCAAACTCCAACGCACGCGCGCAATCTCCACCGCAACGAATTTACCTGATGGAAAGAGAGAATCCAGCTTGTACATTGCGAAGTCGTCGGCGGGAAAACCGCAAGCGCGCACAAGCTGAACGAAGAAAAAAGCGAGCAGCAGCTCGGCGAACTTCTCCTTGGTGGCGTTTTCTCATCGACCGCGCGATCCCACTGCCGCGCCAATAAGGAGTCTGTGCGGGACGGCGCGTCGGCCTTAATGCAAATCGCCGGCTTATCGAGCCCCGCCAGTGACTCGATCTTTTTAGTCGCGCGACAAAAAGAAGCGCAGGAGAGGAGGAAGCAGGTTTTTGTCGCGGCTTTTCAAACTGACGGCATCCCCGCGAGAAACTGCACGCCGCGAGCTCGAAAAGGCGACTCGACCGCCATGCGGGTTTCGGTTTCAATAGCGCGTTGTGCGCAACTAACGATAGCGGGACAAAGGAGACGCCCGAGGCATCGGAGATAGCCGACTTATACTTTCAGCGGTTGGACGCTACAGATGAGATCAGCTATGCTAATCGAAGCGACGGTAAAATGGCGGTCCTGGGCAGACTCTTTAACCGGATGATCGATTTGTGTACTTGGTGTTTCAAATTTTTAGTTTACTCTGCGGTAAACAAACCCATTCGTTTCATTCTATTTTCTTTTTTTAGCTCAGCTGTCATTTTCGCTTTTTTTCGTGATGACTTTGAAGATTGATCTAAGACGCGTTACTTCCTTAACCACTATATATTTCTTGTAAACAAAAATATCCTTTATAAATCAGTCTCACGTGTTACTAAGTAATGTGTATACTCATTCATTTCAGACGAATTAATTTTATTTTTTGATTGATTGTGTGACACGTGTTCAAACTTGAAATTAATGCCGTTATGAAATTATTAATTACGGTCCCTAATTACCACCAGACAGTCATAATCGATATAGGTATTAATAAACGTGTAAACAAGCTGTTTAAGTTTCTTCGAAAATTTCTTCTTTTCTTCTTTGTAATTACATTTTTAAAGAGAATTACCAAAATATATCATTGTAACAATGCTAGTTTGCTAGTTTATTTCCGTAACCGCATATAAAGAAATAATCACATGCCTACACCGTTGGAGTACTAATATCTTTTAACAACGTGATAAGAATGTTCGACAGCTATCGTAATGATAGTTGAATGACTCCGACGCTTTTCCAATGCAACGATCCTTCCTCGCTGTATTATTCATACAGTGGGACAGGCTGTTCTTGATGCACGGAATAAGTTTTATTTTTTTTTTTTCAGTTCCTTTGATATCGAGTAAAAGGCGTTAACAAAAACGTTAAAAGAACTTTAAAACTTTCACTCTGGAGAGCGAATGTACCTCTTTGGATTTCAGAATAAGGAATGAAATAAGAAACGTTGTTTTTTTATTATAACGATACATTTTTTCAGGAAATAGAAATGACTTGTATAATTGAAATGTGCAAATAACTAATGGATTCTAATGAATTCAAGTAGCCGGTAAATACATTTGACATGTAATAAATACATTCCGCGTATCTTCCTTGCAATATTTACTTGCCTCTTAGCATAATATTAGTGCTACTCATTTTTTCGCGGTAAACAATAAATGCCGTTCTAACGTCAAACGCTAATCCAAGTAATTAAAAATGTAAACCTTGACTTCTGATTTTTATTAGTAATGCAAAATTTTTGTAAGCTATCCTTCGACAGCTTGCAAACATAGACGCAAAGTACTATAGTATCTTAATATAACGATTTGTTTTGGATTTATTGTCAATTTATTGTATACGATCACTGTAAATTTTTAAATCAGCCCCCCTCCCCCGCGTTATAAGTAATTGATTAAAAAAATGCATTTTTTCGTTTTGATTTACAAACATTCATATAGTTATTTTACCGATAAGAAATATAATAAAATTATGAATTTGAATATTTATAAATTACAAATAGAGGTAAGCAGTACTAGTTGTTAGCTTCCCTATAGTCATTGGCTGCTACCATCATAAGCTTAGCATTACCAATCACTATGTTTTTTCGCCTGCTTAAGGACGTTCTCCGATTATTAAAAAATAATTCCGTTTCTCTGAAATTTTAAAATTGAGTTCCTTTCAAAATTCTA
>JAXIUT010012475.1:5542-23132 GCA_035586675.1 Eurytoma californica
TGACCAATATTTGACGTACTGGACCAGTTATGGATTAATATTTTACCAATATTAGACCAACGTTGGAACAATATTGGTACTAAATTGGATCAATATTTTGCCAATAATGGACTAATAATAAAATAAAAGTGGGCACCTATTGGAACTATATTGGATCAATGTTCGACCAGTGTTGGATTAGTCAAAGGGAATAAGACCATTATAGGAAATTTTTCCCTTGAAAAGGTCCTTAGACTGCAGTTACTTTGTTTTTTATATAATTCAATACTTTATATATAAGTGAGCAGTATTAAGTATCTATTATTTAATAATTATTTTATTTACTTTTAGATTAATCAAAGTGACTATTTCTTTTAAATTAAGACTATTGTTTTAGATTGAGAATACTGAAATAGTATTTTAAGAATAATCGATTGTCTTTTCACAATAAAAAATGAAATTATCAAACTCCTTACTGATATGTTCAACCGACGATAAACTAAATGTTATTCAGAACAGTAATTCTTAATAGAATAATTTTGCTTAATATTCAGCAAAGTATTACTTTAATAATTTTTTTCTCAATACGCATTCAACGTCTCTCCTTATAATTCATGTAAGAAATCGTGCGATAAAAATGAAAAATGAAACAAAAAATGTATTCATATCTGAAATAGCGTGAAAAATAAGTCTTCACGAGATCAAATTACGCATCGAATATTCAACCGTCGCAGTACTCTCCAACCGACTGAATTCGCTTATGGAACCTAATAAAAGCGGAAGCTTAATGGTGTGCCGGTCTGCGAGTTCGCGCAAAAGCTACGTACAGCGCGATGACGCGAGCAAGCGCGCGCCTATCAGATCGAGTCCCCCGCGGGGAGCGCCTTCGCCGTCGGCACGGCCTAATGTCCTACGCGCCGCTGCCTCGGAGGATGCGTTTACGCGCGTTTTCATGTTCCGCGGGCATCTCTTTCCCGCTACTGCACTACGGACCTGCACAGCGCCTCTTTTAGCGCTGGTATAAGCGTCGGGTTGCAGGAAGTTGTACGCGCAGTTCCCAGATTGCCTGCAGGATATAAACCGAATTTTTTTATCTTTGTGGGTACAGTTTATTAGTGATGAATTCACTTACAGCTTGAATTATTAGTAGATGTTTCTCTGATCAATTTCGTAAAGTCTACTCTCTAAAACCCAATCAGTGAAATTTTCACTGATTTTTACAGTGACTTCAGTTTTCACTGGTTGGTAAGTGAAAAACTACTGTTTTTTTCAGTAAAAAATTTTCTTTTTTACGAAATAGTGAAATTTCACTATTTCTACAGTGAACAGTGTCCTCTCTCTACCTGTCATGCATAATTGCGCTAAATGTTATTGTTACCAATGCTTGCGTAGCGCAGTGACTAGCGTGCTCGGCTACCGTAGGTCGCGGGTTCGAATCGCATTCAGCGTAAGATTTTTATTCTAATGTTAATACCGCTTTTTCATAAAGACATATCAGCATTTAATTAAAAATAATGATAAAAATGGAAAAATAGATTTTTATTAGAAAAATAGATATTATTATTATACGTTTTCAAAAGATTTAATTAAATACACAAGGAAATTCCAATATAATTTTCTACAAGAAGTGGAATTCATTGTTAACAAACTGTTTTTCATACTGTTGCTTCTACTGCTGCCGAATCATCAAACATTTTGTGCAAAAAGAAAATAAATGGTCAAAAAGTTATGAAAATGTAACTAAGACTTTTACTGATTTTGTGGGGGACAATTGCTACATTACTACAATAAAAGAACCATCATCTTCTGCATCACAGTATAAATAAATAAATAATTCAAATTCCATATACTACTCTGATACTTTTATTTTTCATTATTGTAAACTGGGTTATAGGTAACTGAACTTTTCGAAACCTTTTTCCTTTGAAAAAAAGGCGTACAGACGAATCGCGCTTTGCATGAGAAAAGGCTGCTGGCCTCGCGTGGCAAGGCGCGTATAAATAGCCCCGCGCGCCTTTGAGCAAGATGGATGAAAATCGTAGGCGCGATTGATTTTTGAATTGTGGATTTTCGTGTGCCAAAGTATAAAGTGGCGCGTTAATGCCCTAGCCTAAACTCCCCAGGGTCGTTTGGCTAAGCAAGCGCGACATCAATCAAACTAATCCTTTAAGGCTGATAATGCACATGCAAACTCGCGCTCATTTGAATACCCCCGCTACTGTTTACCGAAAGCCCACATGTAAATGGCCTTTTGAGCGTTTCTTTTATACGGGAAAATTTGCATTTTTCTTAGAACGCCACTAACTTATCGGGAGTTTAAAACGTAACACGCGGTTCGATGTTTACTCTGAGGTCTTAATTAAATTTATTAAAATTAACATAACCTATGAATTATTTTTGTATTATCATCAGCTCCAATATTTACGGTATGAATTATTTATAACAAAGAAAAATAAAGAAGCGAAACTTTATTTTATTTTCTTTATAATGAAATTAAATACAGTACAAATTATTCCAAAGAACATGAAATAAGAATATTATTGCATAAAAAAACGAAGCGAAAAAAGGTTCTTGGTATCAAACAATACAGTAGAAGCGGTGCTTCTAAATGTGCGTAGTTATAATTTTTAAATTAAATTAACATGTTTAACTTTAAAAATGGAAAACTATGTAAAAAAACTATGAAAAAACTATTATGCATTGTGTTTTGACAGTGACACAATGTATTGTTTGTTCTTGTGCATACAATCAATCAATTAAAAAGAAATCAAACTAAAAATCACAACCTAGTTCATGAATAAAGTTTTTTTACGTCTACGCAATAGTAGATTGATTTTATTGATAAGAACAAATAATATAGGGGAGAGCGGGGCATAGCGGGCCGTGGGGCAATGTGAACCTTCAGGGCATAGTGGGCCACCCCATTAAATATGTTTCATTTGCTGTGAAACATATTTCTTAACAAGTCTCACTGAAAATAAAGCATTTTGAAAGAATATCATTTTTACATTGCTGTATATAGTAATACATCAATGTAATAATGATATTCTTTTAAATAGCTTTATTTTCAATGAGACTTGTTAAGAAATATGTTTCGCAGCAAATGAAACACATTTAATGAGGTAGCCCCGCTCTCCCCTATTATTTTTCTGACAAAACACAATGCATCGCGTTTTCAGAGTTATTAGGGATAATTACTTAGTTATACGGATATGTATCTTTTTTTGCACTGAACGGAGTTTCTTATATTATAATGAAAATTTATTGATTCCATTTCGGTACACAGTCAAGTACGTCAATTGCCTTTTTTTTTCTTCAATAAATGACTCGTTGCAGTTATTTCCATGTAATGGCTAAACCGCGTTCGTTCGATTATCGAGTTTCGTATGATCTTATAATTACCTCTTTTTATTAGGGGAGAGCGGGGCATAGTGGGCCACGCACACGATTTTTTAGAGGCGTACGCCTCTAAAAACGTATTGCGGGCCACCTTGTCATCTAAATTTGATCTGCAACCCCTAAACTTGAGGTATCGCACCAATTATACGTTAAGTTTAGGGGTTGTAGAACAAATGTGGATGACAAGGTGGCCGGCAATATGCCTCTAAAATATCATGTACGTGGCCCACTATGCCCCGTTCTCCCCTATATTGCTTATTGGTATCCCTTGAAATTGTCACAACAACTACAATATAATATCTTTCCTTATTATACAATATAATATAATATCTTTCCCAGATCAGACGCGTGATTCACACGCGGAAATTCTTTTTGTAGAATACTGTCAAATAAATAATAATGAAAAAATAAAGGACAGCTATCACTCCACCAATCAAAACACGAGAAATAGTTGCAATGAAAAGCCTTAGTAAATTTTCTCATAGTTTATATTCAAATCAAAAGTATCGCACTAAATAAATTTATTTATTTATTTATTTAAATCAGATAAATTTACATAGTAAATCTTATAGAAGGTAAACATGTTACCAGCTGTACATAGGCTGGATTAATTAATGGGATACTTTTAATTTAGATTGTACCACTATACTCTATAAAGTATACTTTAACCTAAAAACCTTAAAATTGGTAATAACAATATAAAAATGTGATTAATTTCGATTAATCGCACATTTCTATCATTTGATTCAATAGATTAACTGGTGAATGAATATTTCCATCACTCAAAATTAAGGATATCGCTCTTTCCATCAATGTTCAGAACAGTGAAAGCAATCAATGCATTTCTGAGTGATTTTTTTTTCTCACTATTTAAACAGGTGAAAATACTTTGCACAGTACACATCAAATTTCACTGATTCAGATTTACAAAATTGGATGAAATAGCTCCTTAAAATTCAAAATTTTCTCTTCAGGTCGCACAACAAAACTCATCAAGTCATTGACCCGCCTCAAGATGTCACTAAACTAAACTATTCATCAAACAACAACACAACGAATAACCAACACTCCACTATAAGTGCCTCCGAAAAAAAAGTCCACGATATAAATTCAAACTTCGTCGAAGGCGTATCCTTAAAAATGCCCTTTCCGCGAATCGGAAGCGCGTCGGCGGCCCGCTATCAATATCATAACGATCGATCGTCCCTCTCGCTCGCGCCGAGGCGTGTGTGCGCGCACACCTGCGGCCCGTACGGTGGCAGATCGGGCCGCGACGCCGTTATCGCGGCCGGATCGTTCCGAAGGGTTGCCCGGGCGGCGGGCTCGCGGGGGGAGAGGGAGAGACGCGCCCGTAGGAGCGGCCAGCAGGAGATGAAGGCCGCTTTGTGCTCGCGCCCCGGGGATATCGCTTAGCAGAAATCACTGCTGCTGGGTGGCGCGGGGCCGTATATACGCCGTATACCGGGAACTTGCCGACTTCATTAAAATGTTGCCCCCATCAACAGGACTCATTGTTTCTCGTTTTGCTGGCCTGCTGGCTTCGTTCGCTCGAAGCAGGAGGTGGAGGAGGATCCTTATTCGGGAGTTTGGTGGTGGTTTTTTTTGTTTTGGAGGATGAGGAGAGGGAGCGAAGGCGGGGGTTTGCGTGTAGGTGTCGATTGGGGTCGGGGATGCGGCTTATCAGGGCACGATTTTCAGGGAGATTGTTTGACTGTTACTTGATGGTTTCCGAATTACTTGAAATGCGCGGATAATTTTAATGTTCACTTAATTTCATTTGATTTATTGTATACTGGTGTAACATTGAAAATGTGTGAATAGTTTTTATTAAATCGGAATAGAATACACAGTGTAATACTAATTTTCAGTTGAATTATTTATATATATTTCATCAAATTTTTTAAAATCAGTAAAAAAAATTATAGATATATAGTTAAAACGAGCCTCTTTACATAAACGACATATCCTCAATTTCTTTCACTGAAAATTGTGAAGTTATCACTGTAAATAAGTAGCAATTTTCTATTTTACAGTGTTAGGTGTGTAATTTTTAATGGAAGACATTTAGAGAGAAAATCTATTATATCAGTATGGATTATGATTGCAGTGCGTTTTTCCTTCGTTTCTTTGTTTTGTTGAATCCAAATTAAGAGTATTCCAATATGATTGTAGATAAAATAGACTACAGTTTGTTGTATATTTTTAAGTTAAAAAATATCAAAGCTAAATATATGACCTAAAATTTAATTGTTTGTCCTCAAAAAAGAGAATCGTGAATGGATTAGAATCTAAATAGTTTCTAATACAGTCCATTATCATTTGCTACAAATATGATTTTTGTAGAAATCATAATTTTGTTTACAAACTGGAATATCAGTATTGGATCAATTATTCATTTATGTACCTAATAGCTGCAAAACAAATTTTAATATTTTTTTATGAACCGCTGCTCAAAATCCTTATGGTTTGGATCTCACTTTGCAGCGGTATTATTATCATAATCATCTTTTACTTCAATTTTTTTTAATTGATCAAGAATGAAGTTTATAATTAAAGCTGCATGTTTTTAAAATATTTTCCAATGATGCAATATCGTGTAATATCATTTCTACCAAAAAACATGATTATTCTTCGTACAGTCTTATAAAATGGAAGTAATCCCATTTACTTTCTAAAATCCTCTCTTAAAAAACGATGACAGGATGTTGTGAACTATTTAAAATCGCAATTGAATTAGTTCACGATCATATCTATTGACGAATACCGAAATTTAAATATTTTCATACAAATCTTCTGATCCCAAAATGTATTATAAATACATCATAAGTAAATAAATGCGTATGAGAAATTTGAGCGCGCGAAAAGCCTTAGATTATGCTAGTCTATACTCTAAAAATAATAGGCGAATAATCGATTTTTCTTTATCAAAATTCAGAGTCAGAATCAAAATGAATAACGATCAACAAATTCATAAACAAATAATGAGGTTAAAAGGGTTTCACGAATTGCTAGCGCGCTCAAATTAACTAGTAAACTAAAAATATCTATTATTTCGTCAGATCTGCGTATACGACAAATCTAGCTAAAGTATTTTCTAAACAGCCGATAAAAAAAATGTAACTTATTTAAGCGTAACTAACTGCGTACACTGAAGCTTTTGCAAAAGATGGAGTAGACAGCATCTGCCTAGTAGTCGCATTTGCTGATCCGTCGGATCGAAGCGACGGTCGATGACACGTCTCACGAGACGCGCACAAGGCCGGTCCTTCGCTCGGTGCAACAAAGCGCGACGGGAAGAGTCTCTCGCGGCCGTAAATCACGGGAATTGAACGAAAAGCTACCGGGGACCACTCACGACGTACTGGGAACGCCGGGCGTCACAGCCTTTTTGCCCCGGCCCCGCGTAATTGAGCGACTAACTCGGCTTTTTCAACGCAGCCTGGCGAGGCGCCGCCCGGACTTAAGTTCCCATACCGAATCTGGCTTTGCGTTTTTCCGAGCTGCGGACGTATCGAGTGCGTGTACCTAGTACTTCGCAAGATGAGCATGAATGTACATTTTGATTTAAAAAAATATAATGGTTAAATCATTGAATTGATATGTATTCAGATAAACTGAGAATTCAACATTTAACTGATCGACATTTGCATCAAACATTTTGCGAATTTGCTATTTTATTAAAAGCATGTGTATACCTGAGCAGCTAATATTTTGCATGAAAAATGCCCATCAGGCAGAATATTGCCAAATAATCGACACGTATTTTTTCTTTTTTCAATTTCACGCGTGGTATCAAAGATATAACAAGTAAAAATTTACAACAATCGTGACGTCACAACGGCGTAGTATATCTATATACAGTATACAATCTTTTTTGAAGCGCAATTTGTTTGTTAATAATCATCAAATTAAAAATATGTGTGGATTATTTTTAACAAATACTACTCAACTATGATTGAAAAAAGGATTAGAAAAAAATACTGCTTTTTCTTCCCACTTCTCTCAGTATGTAACTTGTTGAAGACTACTTACATTTTTTGTCCTCTCAATTATGATTACACCCCTATTTAAAAGGGAATACAAAGATTGAAAATATCTCACTTTCAACTTCAACCGCATTGATTGATAATGATAAGTGATGCAACCGGAGTTAAAAGTAGTTAATCTTTAACTTAAAATTAGTCATTGAAAATTATGAGGTATTGAAAATTAGAAGGTTAGCATTACTTACATCGAGTATTTTACTCAATGTGAACTTATATTTAAACGTGTTGGCAGCGCCTAAACGCAGCATACATCACCTGGTATATTTACCGCTAGGTGTATTCTTAATTCGATTCTTCCAACACTGAATCTGCTGCCTTAAGTTCATACATCAACCACCTTTAAGACCTGAGGCTACTGATTCGCCATTAAACTAATTATCATTTAATTGGTCATAGTTGTAATCAAATGTAACTAATATTTTTAAGAGAGGAATGCGTTTCAGTTTTTGTTCCGATGATAAAATGGATGAGAATGATACAATATTTATAAAAAATGACCAAAAGTCATGGTAGAAATTACCACCTGAGTTGTAGGGTAAAACGCCACCTTTTGATGACTTCTGCCACATTTCTGGGCAAATTTTACTAATCTCCTTGCAAAAATTACTAACCTTCGTGTAAAAATTACCAACTACGTAGTAAAGATTAAACATATTCTATTAAAAACCTTCAGAAAAGTATAAAACGACATAAGATTACTGTAAAGGTTTGATAATTAATTTTTGCCCAACGACTCTCTTCGATTATACGAAAGTTAATACTTGTTTTTGTAACAACAGCAGGTATAATCATTTTTCGACTAATAAAAAAAACAGTCGACTCCTTTTCATGAGCTTTTTTGGAAAGAAGTAGATTTTTTCTACGAGTGAAATAAAACGAGTATGCTTGCGCTTAACGTAAAAGAGTTAAAAACGACTACTTAACGTTCAAAGCCAGCTGCTCTGATATCCAATTGACTCACGAAGTTACCCATCGTGTCTTCATTAATTTCCAGCAGCTTACAATAAGACCCAAAAAAACAATAAAAATCACATTACGCACTATTTCTAAAAAAAAGAACGCCATAAACCCCCGCAACAATCGCTAGCGAGACAATCGAGCTATACGCCGACGGGCCGCGCGCTTCACGGCCGACTTGGACCCCACTCGGGTCCTCCTCGCGAGGACATAAATTTCGGGGCGCGGAAAAGAAGAGGCGCTTTCTGTGAAAGAGAGGAGGCTGAGCAGGAGCGCTCGAACGAACAAGCGCCTCTTCATCGCCGCGCCCCCCCGACAAAGCGAGTCGCGACGCGCGAGAGACTTTTTTTCCTCGCCTCCTTATTATACGCGCACTCCTTCAGGCTTTTGTCGCCGACCGAGACTCCGGACGAGCGCTGATTTATGGGGCTTCGGCCGTGAGCCGGAGTTTGTTTGGATTTCTATTATTGCGCGCGACGGAGAAGAGTCGTGCTTTCTGTTTCTCTTTTCTTTTTTGTGTAAGGTAATGTGTGTAGACGAGTGATTCTATGCGAGTATAATAGGGGTTTTCTTTTGAAATCATATTTTTATGCGATTACTATGTGTTAGATAATCGAATAGCAGCGTAAGATCATTTATTAACAAGAGACGAGTTTGTAATATAAATTTTATCAGAATCTTACACTGGAATAGAATGTAAGTCCATACTTTAAAAATAATAGGCAAATAATCGATTTTTCGATTTTTATCTCAAATTTTCATAGAACTCGAAAAAATTTTCGATAAGACTTAGGAGTAACGTTCAACGAATACGTGAATAAATAATGAATGGTTAAATTTACGCACGAATCGCAAGGCGCGCGAATCGCGCTTGTATTAAGTAGTTAATAGAAAAATTATATAAACAAAAAAACATAAATTTATGTGTGCATATTCACAGTAGTTTTAACTGCAGCGATTTTCATTGGAATGATTGGCCCCATACGGCATGCACTTTTGTATTGATTGACGTCATTTTGGTTCTAAAGTCGAAGTACAAGGAGAAAGAGAAACAGCCATGTGCAACCGAAATAGAAATATAAATATAGAGTGAAGTATATCAATTTCTTTTGCACAATTTATTGCTGCTATAGATAAGTATGCAGCACTTAGCGAAACGCGTAGAAAGATATGGGTACCTAAAAAAACGCATTTTTTGCTTCCTTCCTAAGGAAGCTTTGTAATAGTAAATTTTTGAGATGTTCTAAAAACTTATTAAGTGTTAAATTATATAAAATATAAGTATAAATGTTTTGAGAAATTTTTGATCAAAAAACAGTATTTTTTTTAAATAATTGTCCATATATGGATGAAACCACCGTAAACTATGTTAATTATGAAATTAATCTTAAAAATTTATATTGGTAAAATCTGTATTTGCCCTTCTGAAAAAAGCACAGATAAAGTATCATTCCAGTCTTTATGCGATCAAAGTAACGCGCAAAAAATAAAAAGCATCACATTAATATGAATTTGCCGTTTGGACGAATTTTTAAGCATATGATAAAAGGATAATATAATTATATAATTTATAATTAATTATTATACAAATTAAATAATAAAATAATTATAATAATTATACTAATTATAATTATATATATTTAAAAAATTTGATTAATTACAAACTCCCATTGAAAGAAAAAATTCGTAAGAAGATTCCACGTCGCATTAACAAGACATAATATGAGAAACGTGCGTTTCTTCCACGACAAACGTGAGAATCCACGATTCCATTTCATTTTTCCTCGGTGCCCGCCCGTCCAGCACCGTTAAAAAATTCCAAATTAATTACTTCTTGCACCGCTACCGAGCGGGCGCCTCCGCAGCGATCACGCGCGCCTCGACAATCCGTCCGTCAAATCGCCCTCAAAGCGCGCACTTTCCAATTCACGCCCCCAAAAGTTCTCACTGCCGGCGCGTGTACGCATCCAGGACGCGGCGAAAGAAACAAAAAAATCGACTCGTCAGAAGCAGCGGCGGCGGCGTCGAATAAATTTTCCGGGCGAAAACGTCCGGCTGCCCCGGCCTTTTGATAATTCCGCGGCGACGTGAGAAGCGGGCGGTGCGGCCGCACCGGCTCTGGTTGTAATTAGCCGCGGAAGTGCGGCGAACGCATCGGAAGAAAGAGACGGCCGATCAGATTACTTGCCGTCAGGAAATATGGAACCGTGTGTGCAGTGTGTGTGTGTGTGGGTGTGTGTGCAATGCATAGTATGTATGTGTGCAGTGCGTAGTATAGTATGTGTGTATGTGTGCAGTCCGCAGTGTGCAGTGTGCAGAGTGCAGTGTGTGTGAATTAACATTGTGCAGTGTGCAGTATGTGTGAGTGTGTGAATGTGAGTATGTGGAGGTTAAATGTGTGTAAGTTTGTATATGCACACGTACATTTTTTGTGTGTATCGGTGAGTGTGAGTTTGTGCGGGTGCGTGCGAGAACATGTGTGTGGTTTTTTTCCCGCGCTATTTGCAAAGACGCCTAATTTGTATGCGCTTTTATTATTTATTGTTTTAAGCAATCCGCTTCTAGGGCCTTTTCCGTTATATTACTTAATTTCAGAGCAAGATTGTTGCAAAAGTGTTTATGAATTATGCGAGGTTTATTTATGTTTCAATGATGAATTATAAACTGAAGTATAATAAAAAGTTGACTAATAATTATCTAATAACTTTTCTGCAAAACTGCTCTTATAAGATACTATAGTTTAACATGAATTGATTTATTAATTGATAGCTTAATTGATTATTATAGTTATTATGGTAACCGGTAAATTATATATCTTACAGTTGTTTTTATCTTCAAATGTAAAAGATCGTCCATTTTTCCAATCTTCAAATTGGAAATTTAGTTATTTTTTCTAAGTTGCATTAAACACAAAACTTGTTTATGATGGAGCCTTTTTTGAAGGCATAGAAGTTTTATTAGGATTTCACTTTGGTTTCACTCATTCGATAACAACTTGCATTGTTTCAAATTATACCTTCTTGCAATATGATTTAGCGATTATTTTATGTTACTTTCAAATTTTACTATGCATTTGTATCGTTCCGACGACTAGTTTTGAGAACAAAAAAATTTTATGATTTAATTTAATTTCACGATAGTACTTGATAAAGTAAGTTACTATATGTCATAAAAAATTTCAAGTTTTAAAGAAAGAATCTTTTTTAAATAATTACGATATAAATTAACGCTACAATAATATGATATTCGTGAAATATTTGTTTATACTTGCGCAATAACAATAAGTTACTTACTATTTTATAAGTCTTATTAAATATACGGTTTTGTGTATACTATCCCTTTCAGACCCAATGTACATTGGAATGTACATAACTAATTTTCGGTTTTTTTTAAATTTCGTAGAAACAATTCGTGGTAGGTAAAAATAAACACGTGGATCAGATTAAAATGAATAATTTCCGATCTCGTAAAGGGGTTATAACTTGTTCTAGGCTCAATAGAAAGTAAGAAAATTAGCACTAAAGAAAAAAAAATTGAAGTTTCAAAAATTGAAAAAATTGACTAAAAAATGATCGTATATCATGTAGAAATATTTTTAGAAGTTTTTCTTGCAGGGAAAAAATTCAGTTCTAAAAGGGTTAAGGTATTAAAAAAGTAAATAAACTATAAGGAATTGTAACCTTATTATAATTTATCGGTAGTATGTATAAAAATATAGTTATATTTATTAGCATTATCATTATAGTAAATTTTTATTGACAACTCTTATAAATGCTACATAGCCATATAAGTACCTGCATAATTATGCACAAGATCTTTAGTTAAAGTTAATTTAATATAGGATCTATAATTTTGAAATAAACATTTTTAAATTTGACATTGTGTCTCCATCTACAAAAAAGGAATCTATTTTAAGTATAAAAACCATTAACCATAATAGTAACTACAGATGGTAATACTTGATTTTATTTTTCATTAACGCGCGTCACAAATGCAGTATTCGATGTTACCGACTCGGCTGACGTGTAAAAGTTCGCACGTGTTTACCTCTAACACAAACATAACCTTAAAAGTAGTGCTCTAAACAAACGCACGCTAACAGCAGAAGGAACAAACAATCATAATGTTGTAAGCATTTAAAGACAAATTGTAAAAAATAAACAGTTAAAACATGTTGCGAAGACAGGCAAGATTGCGGAGGGAGTATCTCTACCGAAAATCGATACAGGACAAGTTAAAAACTATTCAAGAGAAGAAGGACAAAGTCAAACGGAGCCTCGAGGAAAATATTCCCATTCATCCAGATTTGAGGAACTCAGCACTTCACCTACAAAGGAAAGCAGAGTGGGAAGATGCTGGTCCTGAACTTGCCGTGGCTCAAGGTACGGAGATGGGTGGTGCAGTGGGTTCAAATGAAGACGATGAATACAGGTGGGCTGGAGTGGAAGATCCAAAAATTGTCATTACAACGTCTAGAGATCCAAGCTCAAGGCTAAAAATGTTTGTCAAGGAATTGCGACTTATATTTCCCAATTCACAGAGAATGAACCGTGGTAATTATGAAATGAAACAGCTCATTCACGCGTGCAGAGCCAACGATGTCACAGATTTTATCATTGTTCACGAACACAGAGGAGTTCCGGATTCTCTTGTTATCTGTCATCTTCCTTATGGTCCCACAGCTTATTTTACCATGTCGGATGTGATTATGAGGCACGATATTCCTGATATTGGAACTATGTCTGAACAGTATCCCCATTTGATTTTTCACAATTTCAACAGCAAATTGGGCCACAGGACTGTGAATATTCTAAAGTATCTATTTCCCGTTCCCAAAGAAGACAGCAAAAGGGTTATCACATTTGCTAACCACGACGATTACATCTGCTTTCGACATCATACATACAAAAAAGTTAATGGAAGGGATATTGAAATGTCGGAAGTTGGACCAAGGTTTCAGCTGAAACTTTATGAAATTAAGTTAGGAACATTAGATGCAGCTTCTGCTGCAGATACAGAATGGGCTTTGCGACCTTACATGAACACCAGCCACAAAAGGAGATTTTTATCTGATGAAGATGGATGGCAACAAGAAGACGATATAGAATAGATTTTTTATAAATATATATTTTTAATAAAATTATATTAACAATTTTGTCTGTATGATTCTTTAATTCAAGCTTGATTAATTAAATTTTATTTAAAAAATTTTAGCCTATGCCTATTCAATTAAACATTTAACATTTTAACGGATCAGCATTAATAACATTCTTTTTATTGTTAAAATATAATATAATAACTACTTGCAGATAAAGATTAAAATTGAAATTTTTTCAAACTCTTAATGAAATTTAAGTTTTAACATTTTTAATCAACTTTTACTGCTTTTAATAAATATTAATCAAATTAAATTGTAAAAATTGATATACAGATTGATATTTCAAATTTATTAAATTATAAGTTGTTAAATTTATTTTTTTGGAATGAATTGTTACATTAGTAATAAAAATATAAAAAATAATTAAAAATGGTAAAAACGAACTTAAAAACTAATATGCAAATATATTATCAAAATTTATATTTAAAAATTTTATAATTTTTCTTAATTAATATATTTAATATAAAGTTGAATGTATTTAAAATGAACATTTGATATAAAGTTGAATTATTCAATTAAAATTAATTAAATTTATCTAAATAGTATAATCCCAAGTTGAAAAGCCCGCTCATTGCGAAATTAAACAAGCTCCGCTGACTAGCGTAGTATTGATTCGGAAATGACGTAACGGCGTTGCGCGAGTTGCAAATCAAATTTTTGAACAAAAATTAGTTAACAACAAAGCGCCGATCCGCCTACAACTACTTTACGGTGCTTCAACGACCCGCGGCAAAGACTTCGTTGCTCTAAACATCGCACAATCGACGATTCGCCTTCTCAAAATGTCGAAAACATCCCCCGCCGTTGCAACGAACAACAGTCGCACCGAAGAAAACGCGTTCGCCGGCTATCGTCAATCCGCGATTTTTAAACAACAATAAATACCCTGAGGCAGCTCGCCCGGGCAAACTGGACGCTTGGCTCGCGCGGAAAAGTCCCACGGGACTCTGGATTGAAAAACGGTGTGCCCAGCCGGTGCGAAAAGATGCGTGGGAGGGGGCGCAGCGCATTCGGCGGCGGCGGTGCAGCTGCGTTGACACCTCGTCGTTGTCGGAGCATCGCACCTCGCGCGGCCGGGCCCTCCCCTGCACTTGGGGACCGATGCGGCCTGACTCCGCGCCAGGATGGACTACTTCGCGACCCCGAAGAGCCAGAAGGTCGACGGTGAGGATTATCCGACCGAATTTCTCTCGGCACTTTTTTCGCACGTAGCGTAGGTTATGTTTTTGCGGGGCACGCCGCGGCCCGCACCGCTGCCCTTTTCAATCGCGTTTTCCGCATTTCGCCAATCGTAACACCACCTCGGGGACGATTGTCACTGCGCTTGCGGATTTGCACCTTCGATTGCGCTCGAGCCTCACTTCGGCACTTTAACTTTTCCTCGCTAATCTAGTATTGATTGCTCGGCTTCGCTCGGCTGCTTTATGGGGTCTCACGTTTCACTTGTCGATTTAGTATGCACTTACGCTTTGAAGTTAAATATTTATTAGAGAAACTGTAGTTGTTTGTTATTACTGACTTGTTTGGATGCATGTCGAGTCATAGCTAGACTGTTATTGCAAAGTACCTTAGACCTTAGTTGTTTCTTGGCAAGATATAGTCTTTTTCATATTTCAGATCTAGAGGTTACTGGGATCTCGAGGAGCGGCAGAGTCAGAAAGAAGTCTTCCAAGTTGGTAGATTTTGAATCACCCGATGATTTCACCGAACACAAATTGAAGAGGCAGAAGGCACAGCAGCACGCGCATGCTCAACAGTTACTGGAGAAGTACGAGCAGAAATTGCAGCAGCAGAAGTTGCAGACAAACAATTCTGTCCAACAATCTAATTCTTTGCAACAAATACACTCAAATTCAGTGCATCAAAGCAATGCCTTCTATCAAAAGAAAAACTATGAGAATTCTGTCCACTTCAAACAAGAAATTAACCAGGATTCGACCTCTGAGAATGAGGAGGAATCCTCTGAGTCTGAAGAAAGTGTCAATGGTATCGAGAATGACAGGTCCAGCATAGATTCGATGTCAGATGATGACGCAGACCCTTTACTGACGGATGAAAATGACGTTGAAACTGAGGTTGAAACTACTGGCTTTATGAAACTCGAGCCACCAGAACAAAATGAAATTCCATCTCAAGCTAAAAGTAGCTTATATATGTTGGAAAAGTATAAGAAGAAATTAGTCATAAAAGATGGGAAGGTTATCAATAATAAATCTTCAAAGACACAAAGAAAAGATAAAGGAGTAAGACATTGTTTATATAATTTTTAAATTTAGTAAACAAATTGACATAATATATTAAAAATTTTTTTAGAAAACCAGATTTACAGCTTACATGCTGTGGTCTAAAGAGGCTAGACAACAGTTGGTAGAACACCATCCTAATTTAGGTTTGCATAACAATATTATTTATTTTGAATTGTTCTTTTGAAAAGTATGTATTATAATTTAATAAAACGTGCTTTCAGATTTTGCAACAATATCTAGAAAATTAGGAGAAATGTGGGGCACAGTACCAAATCTAGAAAAGTACAATTGGAGGAAGAGAGCTAAACGCATGGCTTTGAATCCTCCAATAAGCAAAGACGACAAAATGCCTCCACCATCTCGTAAATTCATAAATAAAATTGGTAATTAGAATAAAATATTATCTTTTTATCTTTAACTAAATATTGCAATCATATTTTTATTTACATTAACTGTTTTCCTGTAGGAAACAGAGACATGATGTCACCTAAAAGAACCATACAACTCGGTACTCCCATTATAGGAAATAAAATACCTATATCTCCTCCTTCCATGAAAGGGGGAAGAGACCTGTATAATGAACCATATCTGAGTACAGGAATGTATAAAGTAACTGGTACACAACCAATAGATGTGGCTGCTCACTTAACGTTACTAGGTGAGAGCTTAACAATTGTAGGCAAAAGACTAAAGGAGCATGAAGGCCAAATAACAGTCTCTGGAAGTATACCCCTGCTACTGGACTCCTTACTCTGTGCTCTTGGTCCCTTGCTCTGTCTAACGCAACAGATACCTGAAATGAATGGGGCTGACCCCGAGGTTTTGTCTACCATTCTCGAAAATGTGGCGTACATAATGCCAGGTTTGTAAATTATGAAATCAGTGTGTAGTTAAGGCTTGTCTTTCTTATTTTTTATTCCTTTATTTAACGAACTTTTTATAAAAGCAACTCAATGAATTTTTTTGTATTTAAAATGAGTTGATGATTTATTCGATGACGTTGTAAAATATCCAAGAATAATAAAAAAAAAAAAGATTTATTCTATACACCATTTTTATTTAGAAATCATTACAGATCTCTATTATTTCCTTGAACTGTCCTGGACACGTCCTTCATATGTCCTTATTGTATTGTATTGTATTGTAGCAAATAACAAATTGATGTATAATATATCAATGTGCACGTTTCATTGTTATAATCTATTGTTAAGGTAATTCAGTATAAAACAGAAATTATAAAATTTACGTTATAGATTCATAAAAAGATGAAAAACTGAATTATCTTACATTCTTAATTCAACGTGCAATAAATAACTGCATAACGCAATTGAATATTGGTACACAGCTTGTTTAAGCATTTTGCATATTGGTACTTGAGGAATTACATTATCAATTAATGGGACGTCAAACCCTCTTGTAGGAATCTGCATTATCGGCATAAGCATTTTATATTTATTATTTAAAAATGAAAATCATTTTTCAAAATTCGGCCAACGTACTGCGCTCCGTAAGTGTGTAAGGAAATTGTAAACAAAATTTCAACCAATTACATTTACAAATGGCTAGAATTACATTTACAAATTGTTTGAAAATTTTTCGTTTTTAAAAAACTACGAAATTATTTGAAAAATTTTAAAACAATATCCTGAAGCCATTTGTAGATGTAATTGAGGGCCCGGATACAAAAAGGGGACGAAACGAAATTTCGGCGAATAACTATTGTCCACTGAGTAAATTTTAAAAATTATTAAAATTACATTTTTTATAATTGATACTTATAGATAATATTGTTGCGCATCTTTTTT
>JAXIUT010012513.1:0-23114 GCA_035586675.1 Eurytoma californica
CTGAAATTTTTTTTACAGTTTCCTTAGACAATTGCGGAGGGCAGTACGTTGGCCGAATTTTGAAAAATGATTTTCATTTTTAATAATAAATAAAATACTTATGCTGATAATGCAGATTCCTACAAGAGGGTTTCACATCCCGTTAAGAATGAAAATTAATTTATACATTGTTGTAAAAAATAAGGGTTTTATTACTATTATTTTATTCAACCATTAAATATTTTACAGAATTTCCGCGAACACGTAATATAATTTTACATGTTTTTAATAATTAAATTTGGCTTTCTGCATCGTTTTATCACATTAAATTTTACAGCTTCGGTTATTTAACATTCATTCTTGAAATAGCTAGGTATCTTTTGAAATTTTATTGAATAATTAGTCACAAAGCCACAAAGAAATTCTAAATAAACATCTTTGTACTATTTGAAAACATCACAAAAAGTTCAATCAAAATGCGATAAAAAAAAATCTCGTGAGCCTCGCGTTACAAAATTAATAAAATGTTCGCGATGATCGAGCGACCGCCAGTGAACTATTTGGGTAAACAAGTCCCACAGTCAACCATCCCCCGAGCGGTTTAATGCACTACGCGATCTCGTTCCTCCTCCGGCGAGCGGAGCTTTTTTTGCGGCTCTCTATCCTCGCGGTGGGTCGGAGGGAAAAACTGAACCGCTGGGGGCCGTTAGGAGAATACCGGCGACGCGCTGAAGATCTCGCGCGTCGCCCGGAATACTTTAGCAGGCGCGAGGAGGAACGACACGGTGATTGAATTAATGACGCGGCCGCGCGCGCGCACAATCCTAACGGAATCGAGCCGTGGGCGGCGCTCCGCGCGCTATTAGGCGCGACTCATTGTGGACTATTTGTGACTTTTATCGCCTGGTCCTTTCGAGAATTTTATATTAGACGCGCGCCGTGCTATCTTTCAAAAGGGGATTTGCCGCGTCGCTGTTCTTTCAGGCTTGTAGTCTGCGGCCGGAGTGACTGATCGATGACATGATTTTTGTGAAAATATTATTTTTCTGCTGTAAGGATGACATATTTTAGTTTTCAAGTTTACTGTAATGATTGCGTATTTTAGTTCTCAAGTTTAAGGCTTCTCAGAGTATAATTAATCTTTTAAAGAATACCTCATTTTTTATGTATTCCAATCTTCTTGACTATAAGATGTATAAGACAATTTTCACCAAACTCTAGTATTTTCAATACTTTGTCATTCATCAAATAGATTAGTTTACTCAGTTTAAACGTAACATTGAAAGCTATAATATTCTTAGTTAACAGTAACTTTGAGAAATAGTAATACATCACTGACAATTACATGAGAATAATGGTACTTTCTATCCTTCTAATAAGTTTCAGATAAAATACAAATGTGTTTAAAAATTTTTTCAAAAACCACAAGGCATCGAATTACTCTTCTCGACAAATTTTCATTCTCTCCTCGACTTTCTCCTTGTCTAATAAATTTCCCGCGCGCGCGTGTGTATGCATTAATCGGCGCTTGCGATTCAGTCCGCGAATCGCCAATAAAGAGGAAAAAAAGAAGGGAATGAAATAAAGTAAGAATGATGCACGGGGCCCCTGGAGGCGATAAAAAGACGAACCTCTCGATTCGTAAATCGTCGGCTCGACGTGAGCGTGACAGCGATCGGTGCCCGGCGGGCGTGAGCCGTGATTTTTTGCGCGCATTTAAATTCGTTACGAAAGTCGTGCGTCGGTAACGCGCTCCTTCTTTTTTTTTCAACGTAACGGCGCATTCTCTCGCATTCGTGCTCTCGTTCGAGACTCCTGGTCGCTTCCCGTCCCTTCTTGCGTGCGCGGTTTTAAAAAGCGCCGCCGACGAGCTCTGCTGCGTTTGCTAAAATGTGCGCTCCGCCCTTCGGCGACGTTCGCTCGATGATCGCGGCTATCTCTTTCGCTGGCTCTTTCAGCTGTACAACGTTATTAGAGGCGCTGGAATAATAAGCGGTGTGCTGCGCACTTTTGTTGATAAAAAATTGGAAGCATTTACTTTTTGCTGATAAGTTGGTGATTTTTAAAAATGAACGTAGATACTGTACGTGCTGTAGAATGGAATTGCTTATACGTAGCTTGTAAAAAAGCACCGCTATAAATTCGTTTTTCAAAATAGTGAAAAATTGTATAAAAATGTATAATACAGGAATCTATAAAATTTTTTGGAAATAGCAATATTATATACAACTAGGCGGCGATCGCTTTGCGCTCGCCAGTGGCTCGCGACTTGCATCGCATTTTGCATGTGAGGCACGGCCGCTGCTCGCGCTTCGCGCTCGCTCTTTATTATGATAGTAAAAGATGTTTTTTTTATTGCAAAATGACAGTTTTTAATAGAAAATCAACCGTCATTCATTTGGAGTCAATTTTAGAGAAAAATATCAAATATAAAAATGTGTTTTTGAGCTCAACAACTTTTATGTCTAAAGTTTTATTATAAATTGTTATCCTAAAATGTTTGGAGGCAAAAAGCTGTTTTTTTTTTTAATGTAAAAAGGCGTTTTTCAATTGATAATCTGTCATTAGTTTCGATTCAATTTTAGAGAGAAATGATAAATATAAAAAAATTTATATTTTTTGAGATCTACAACTTTTGTATTTAAGATTTTTGTCAGAAACCAAATCCTTAAAAGTTATTGGCTAAAATACGCTTTTTGAGCTAAAAACAACATTCAACCACGATTCTGTCAAAATTATTATCTGCTACAAAAAAATTTTGTATACAAAAAAGATGTATTTTGTACAGCTCTAAAATTTTCAGCCTTTTTTTAAATAATCAATATTTTTCAAGATAGAGCAAGAAAACTGATTTTTTTTTCATTTTTTGAATGACTCTTTGTGCGGTTGTATGCGTAGGATTTTATATAATGGGTCATAAACCTTATTGTCACCTTCTAGTAGTAATACGAAGGTTCTATGAAAATTTCAGCCAATTCGGTTGAAATCCAAAGGAGATATCTTATAAACAAACAAAATCGCACATACACCCATTTTTTGCTCTAATGAAAATATAAGGCACTTCCGTGTAGCGATCGTGCCTAAAAACTACAATATATTATTTAGTATAACTAAACTTAAGCTATACGCTTTTTTCTCCACGTAAATAAGTTTCAATTAAACATATTAAATATTATATTGCTGTACACAAACACCTTCGATGTGATATTTCACAAACACAAACACGAACACCTTCGATGCGATATGTGTAAATACATTTTTCTACCTTGGAGTATAAAACACTGCCAGCTATTTTTGACTGTTTTCTGATAGATATAACTATGAATTTTTATAGTTTATTTAATAACACTGAAATAAAAATGTGTAAACAGTATTAGAAACATTAATTTTTTTCATTTTTAAAAATCACCAATAGGCATGCATTTTGGTGTATAAACATTGTACACAAGAAGAGTACTTTCTTAAATTTCCTCAGTCTAATTTTGTATTTGAACATTAAAATCTTAAACAAAATTTGTTTTATCAATGCATAGTTTTCTTTAAAAGGAAGCAGTTTACATATGAACGTTTAATTGCAAACAACTAATTTTCAAGATAAAGAAAATGTTCCCAATTACTTTAATTATCAACAATAATCTTCAAAGCACATTGCTTATTGACATCAGCACGATTAATAAAGTAGCAGCCCTTGTTCAAACGATTAAAATAAAAGTAACATTTATAATTTATACAAATTTTGCGTTTCGATATTTTTATAGCGAAAGATAAAATAAAATAAAAAGAACGACGAAATTAATTAATTCACTCGAAGAAGAAAGACAAATTAATCCGATCATTAAATTAGAAAGTTTGACAGTACTGAATACGATCAGCTTATAAAGAATCTCGTTCAATTGTGTTTTATACTCTCCAGACTCGGCGGAGAGGGCGTATATCCATGAAATACATTTTTTTCTTTTCATTTTACGTCACTCCGTGCCCAGATTTCTTTCTGGGCTTCTCGAGGCGTAGAGTCCGCGCGAGACAGCCTGCCGCCAAAAGTGAGTCAAGAGAGCGCGCGGTGCGCGTACCGCGATCGCAGATTCGCCCGAGGCCAACCTAAATCAGCGCAAAGTATACGCACCGGGAGACAAAGCCATAAATTGCAAGAGAGGCCGCGCCGCGGAATAGGAATGGGCCCATTGCCGTAATCTCAGATGACAATCAGATTGCCGTAACAGTTTATGGCTCATATTTTTTTTCAAGCCGTCGATCAGATTAGATTAGATGCCGCGTGAAAGGATTTACCTTAGACGCGTGCGTAAGATCCTGAATGACCGTTTCGCCGGGGATTAGCTTGAATAAATAAGTCGAACGCTGAAGATGATGTTGTGACACTTCAGCGGATGTGGAACGCGGACATGCTCGAACGTTAAAAGATCTATTAAGTTTTTAAGTACAACTGTCATGCGCGTTGGTCACAATGTCGGTTTTTTTAATTTTATTTACCGAGTAAAATGAATCATACTATTATTATTGACCACACCATGAGCAGAAAATATATTTACAAATTACGAATTGAATAGTGTGCAATAAGTGTATAAAGTGCCATATCGCAGACGACATTTTTTTAATACTTCGAGTGCTAGACGTCTATTTCATGCATGCGTACCCACAAGAAATCGGTATTTTGCGACCCGAGTGTTAAAAGACTGTCTGATACTCTTGCGAAAAAGGTTCACTCGTTCGAGAGTAATCTCTTTTACATTAGTCTCGAAAAGTGCTACTTTAATACTCTGTGTGCAAAACACTGTTTTCCTTGCCTATCCTTAATGGGTAAATAAAAAATTTCCGCACTTCAAACGAGGAGTGAGTAAAATCAATTTTGCAATTTGCTTTACGTTCGATCGACTATTTTTCATTTTATGCACTATTTGAGCTATAGTTCTCTTGTACATCAATAGTCTTTGGACTCATCTGTTAAAAAAAACCCCACGTAACTAGTTCGCAAGTAGTTCTCGCAAGTACATGCGCAAGCACTAGTTGCATAATTTACTAAATTGCACACGTATTTGCGTGAAGTTAGTGCGTAAAGACAGAAGTACGCAAAATCATGCAAAAATAATTAATTATTTCCATAAACAAAAAGGAAGTATCGCGTCGGTCAACAAATTCACAGGCAATTAAGCTTTAAGTAACAGCTCCCGCGACTCATCGATGATGGATGGCCGCACAGCTCAAGTAGAAAATGCCGGCTCGAAGCAGACGCGGCAGCTCACAGGCGCGCGGTGCTAACCCGCGCACGGCTGAGTCGACTCGCCGTTTCGCCGAGATTTATGTGCGCGCACGAGGCTCGAACGGTCGCCCGCGTAATTGCTAGAATCGCCGGCGCGAATCTGTGCGCGCGGGGATCCGAGAGTACAGCGTAAACGAGATTAAACCCGGCTCTGGCTTATACTGCTCAGCGCTCGCGGCCCCGTAATTAAGCAGGTGGCGGCGCTCCGGGGGGCGAGCCGCCGCGCTCGTACCCCCAGATTAAAATGCAAATTGTAAACATTCTTTCGCGTTCGCCGCGCTCGCTCTACTCCCGGTTATTTCTTCTGCATTTCCTTTTTTTTGGTTGATTTTTTGGTGCGCTTTCTTTTTGCGGAATAGTTTTTTCATTCGAAGTTTCGGAAGGAAAGTTCTCGCTTTAGAGCGAAGTGGAAATGCCTTTTGTTCGAATCGCTCTTTAAAAGTTAAGTCATTCCATCAGGGTTGACATTACGGAGTTTTTGCGATAATGTAATCTGGATTTTTAAAAAACGCTTTAAGCTAAACTGTCGATTTAAGCTGTGCATTTAATGGAAGGACTTGAAAATAAAAAGAACTTACGTAAAAAAGCTTCATAAAAAATTATTAAGTTTACTACCAAGTAGCAGTAGTAGCAGAGAGTTAAAGATTGAAGTAACTCGATTGATCCCATCAAGCGAAATCTCATTCATTAATCACTTCTTTGTGAAGTGGTCTTCTTGATTGATGGACTCTTAGAAAAAAACAATGCCTTAATGAAACCAAAGTAAATAGGAGAAATAAGTGTTTTTCTGTCATAGATGGTCGGTTGGTTATCATCAATACGGTACTGGTTGCTTCTCTCGTAGGCACAAGGGAGAGATGTGAGGAAAAAAATTGGTTACAAACTTACTAAGGGAAGCGATATTCCATATTTAGTGGCAAATAAAATAGAAATTCATTAGAAAAATGGAAGTAAGAAAGTTTTGTCCACGTTAATCATTACCTATTCCAAGCAATTTGACTAGTTAACTTTTTAAATTGTGCGCACGTCGAAACAATTTAACTTCTTGACTTTTTAAATTGTGCGTTAGTCTAATAAGCATACTGCAAGTCATGGTGATTTACGGAAACGCCAGTTCCGACAGACCTCTTTTACTTATCGCTTAGCCGTACTCTGCATAGATATCGCATTGCTAAAAGGTCAGCGCTCTCAAAAGATTTCTTCGAGCGAATAGATAATTACTTAAATTTTTAATTTGCCAAGAAAACATTGTGAAATACTGGGTGCTGTAGGAAATAAAATTGAACGTTTCGAAGTACAATTTATTGGAATTTTTGATATATGGCCAAAAATAATTCACAGTGACAGAAATATTGACTAGTGGTTTGAAAAAGCCACTTTGTCACCATTCTTTTTAATAATGTTATATGTTCTTTCATTAGCAGATTTCCACTGAATTTAATAATTGAAAAACTATATTCTTCTCGTGCATTCAATCACGTAAAGTAAATTGATAGTCTCTTTCAATGCGACTAATTTAAAATTGTACTCCAAAATGTACTATTTAAAATTTATACTCCAAATCCTACTCGGAATATATGTGCAAAATCTTTCTTAGCCGACTCGTAAATATTGCTTTTTCGACAATGAAATATACGCGCGCGATTCAGGCACATGCGAGCACAGTTGAAGAGAAGATGAAACGCGGTCAAAGAAAAGATAGGAGAACACGGCGGAGGAGAAACAAGTGCCAAAGAAGCAACAAAGTCATTAACCGTCGGCGATTGATGCCCGACGTGGCATGTCGTCGAGCGAACCTACGCTACCTGCTTATGCATGAGAAACATTCCAGTTTATTGCGCTCGTTAACGACAACATTTTAAGTCGAGTATCACAAAAATGTGGGGGTGGGGGGATTTACTACGCCCCCGAGGCTGATATAAAAGCACCGTCAAGAAACATTTTGCTGAGATTAAAAATCATAAATCGAGCTGTAAATCTGTAACTTGTACTTGATACTTCACTCGGAGCTTTTAAAAGCAGCGCGTTAGAGTGACGAAAAGCGTGCACTAACAAATGTCACGTAGTAAATAATATTTATCTCAATTCGAATAGTTTGAATCGCCGAAAATAGTTCCAACCGCAGTTTGGCATATTGCTTGCATCTATGAAAACCAATACAGCATATAAATTGTTGAATTTTCGCGTGGAATTCCAATTGCTCGAATATTACCGAGACATATAACTTTGAGGGAATTTAATAGAGGATCAAATAAAGAGGCGGTCGCTGAGGCACCGGCGATTTTCAAACTCACCACAAACTTTATCGAGTCTTTTAATAAACGGAACTGAAATTATCTCTTTCCGCGGAAAAAAGCTTCAGAGATAATATTTCAACTCGTAGGTAAAAGGGGATTCCCCCGGCTCGCTCGACAGCTTGATGCTTCGGCCGCGATGACACCATCTTAAATCCATTCCGACTTCTGAGCGAGGCGCATCTCGATTCCGTCCACGCCGCCGTCGTTTATCGCGAAAAACGGCAGCCTGCTACGACGGGGCGAGCGCCGCATCGCGGAGCAACGTCTCGAAACTTTCGTCGTTTGAATGAACGACCACGCCGGCCATTCTCCTCTCGCTCCCTCTTTTTCGCTCTCTCGTATATATACACTTTTACCCCGACTACGGTGCGCGGTTCTCGGTGGCTGCTTTTCAGCGCCGCTAAGAGCTGCTTTTTCCGGAGCTAAAAGCTGCGCTTTCGCCCTTACGGCTAGGAGTAATTCACTGTTCGTCCAGCGCGGGTATTAGTTTGTTTTAATGAAGATTGTACTTAGCCGTACCGCCAGGTGTTTTATTTACCGGAGTTAAGTGGATGTTGATGTTGCGAACGTTATTATTTTCTTTTTAATTTCGAGCTTTTTGTAAGCTTCATCAGGGTTAAACATTTATTTCAGAGTAGTTTAATTAAAAGTGAAATTTTGGTATTCAAAATTTAATAATTCTTGTAGATGTAGAGATAATCGGGGCTAATTAACACACCGGTGTACAATAATTAAAAAATATTTACGTGCGTAACTAAATCCATAATTAGCATCATAAGTTTTTTATTGAATTAAGACTAGACTATACGAGACTAGACTAGACTATTGTTAGGTACACGTAATAAATATTTAAGATTGTTATTTGTAGTTTTTATCGTCAACTTAATTGAAACATTATTTTATTCGGTGTTACCAATATCCTATTATTCTGACGAAAAAAGTATTCTAAAAATTTGCTAAATATTCTATTCGTCCACAAAACTATCGTTGCCTTTCTCGTTCGAATAGTCTCTAGAGAAATGTTCCCTTATCCACCTACGTGCCTCTGTATTATTCCTGTACTTTCATTATTCCTCGACTCTGCATTATCCTCTCCTTCATTTGTGTCGTGTAGAGCCAATAATTCTTTCTTCCACTAGGAGTTCGTCTGTGCGAACACTGTCGTCACGCTTTCGAACGCAAGAAATTTCAACTCTCCTCCTCGCGGGATTCAGCGGCTTTATTTCGCGGAAATGAGAATTGGCGAGCAGGAAACGGAAAAATACTGCGGCGACTGAAGGATAATACTCCCAGGGAGTTTATTTGATAAAGAGTAACATTTTGGAATAAAGGATGCCAAGCTATCCGGAAAATTAATTTTTTAAATAGAAAATTTTTTATTTGTTTAAAACCGTATCATTTTTACTCGTTGTTGTAGAATGAGCAGTTTACCAGATAATTTTTTAAAACGTTTCTCGTAGTTGATTTTTTTATATAATCTTAGGGGTAATAATCTTAGTAGTACGTGGTAGTAAAATAAATTAAAATAAACGATGTGATTGTAACTTCTCAGAGAAGCTAGACGTTTATTTATGCCTTACGCGATACCGAAACCTGTCTTGTTCTTTTTAACCTTTCTTCTAACCTGCTTAATGATGTTTAAAAATGTAAATTATCTCGGCTAAAAGGAACAATTACCCGCAGATAAAATCATGGCGTACTAACTACGTGACTGCTTTTTCTCTGAACTTGAGAGAATACAACTATATTTCTACAATAAACTATATTTCTCTGAATTTCTTTCTACATTTTATGAAGTCTTCTTATTTTTTTTATTTCTTTTACTGTATTTCTTTACTCCAATCCAATTAGTTGTTATTTATCGTTTAATTTTTGTTTTAATTAAAGTTTTTAATTATTTAATACAATAGCACTAAAACAATTTTCTTTTTACGAAAGAAAAACTTTTACACAGATGAAAAAGCTGTGCTTTAATTACGAAATCTTCAAATTTTTTCTAAGGAAAGGTTCACCACGAGCCAGCTTTTTACAATCGTTTACCCGATATTTAGTTTTTGTCAATTTTTTTGTCTTTTCGAGCCAGCCCCTTTTCGTCTTGACGCGGAGTGGCTTTGTCGGAAGATACACGGGCAAGAAACTCATTTCACTGGAGTTGATGAATCGGGCGGTTATTTTTTGTTATAGTGAAGAAATTGGGCAACGATTAGGTGCGATTATCAACTTTAGCTGCCAAAAATATGGAATAGTATTGATTTATACTTATAGGTAATTCATGTGGTGCTACTTATACAAGAGATTTATGTACTCATTAAATTTCATTCAAATAAACTTCAAGTAAAATTGTGATTTTAGTCGCGTCACGGTGTTACTGTAACAATGATAAATTGATATGTAGCCATCAATCACGCCACTACCTATCTATCTTTCTCGTCTTACCCTGTCTTGTCAAAATATTCGTAGTTAACATCCGATAAACCGGCGTTTATAAAAATAAAAAATATTTCTAATAACAGTAGTCTATTTCTTCCAAAGAAAAACACTTTCTCCATTAAAATTGCTAAGTGAATTTTTCATACTATAGCTGTCGTTAAAAATTTTTCTTTGTGCGCTATTTTCTAACGTTTAAGAAATAGAAGTAGAAACAGACAAGTACGACAAGACAGCGCTTCTCAGTTTTTAAAACTATTTTCTTGTCGAGCGAGTTATTTTTAAATTTAATGCTTTTGCGTTCTAAACAATTATAGTTTTCTACATTCATTTAAAATATAGAGCTCATCTACATTTTAGCTTCTACATGACTTCACGTCCCGTACATTCCCATTGAAAAATGCACACTTAGAAGATTATACTTTCTAACGAGGCCCCAACAAATCATTCGAATGTAGTGAAAAGTGCACGGTCGCGCCAACATGAAGACGCACGATTTCGGAAAAGCGGGACGATCGAGTAGCCGATCGAAGTAGATTGCAGGCGCCGCGGCGTTCACGCGCGCGCGCGGGTAATTCACGCGACATAAATTCACGCGCACCGAACGTCGGAGCCCCCCGGTGCAGGAGAGCCGCGGAGTAGTATAGCGCGACTCGGCAGTATTTGCGGGGGGACGTACTCTGCACCGAGGTGATTTACGGCGGCGCGGATCTACTACTACCGATAACCCGCTCGCGCGACCGCAATATAATATTGCAAAAATAGCTCCGGAGAATACCGAGAAAATAGATCCTCCACCTGTGTCTTTATTGCCAATTACCCGCGGCGGTGCTCGCGAGGCACGTATTAGCGCAGAGTTCAGCGCGACAATTAGCGATACCTTGCGCACGGGAAAAAGCGTCGCCGGGGTTTCTCGTCCCCGGAGACCTTTGAGGAGAAGTGGAGCGGCGATTGCCGGCGCTAGACGCGATCGACGTTTGTTGCTTGCGCGAATTGCGAATTGCCGCGGTGATTGTTGCGGGACAGATGTCATTGACGTGGGAATTAGCGATCGGTTATCTTTGAATGGACGGATTTTTATTTTTTTTTTTACAGATGAGTGCTCTAGATTTTCAGAGGGAATTAACGGGCGTTCGGGCGTAGTCCGGAGTTTTAATTTATAGGGAATCATAAATTGAAAATATTCCTCGAGGAATAAATTTTATAGCGGGCTCTTCTTGCGCTCCTCCTTTTGCCTTAGAGATATTACGTGCAACTGCAGTTCCCTCGGAATTGCTGCGAGAAATATTGCAAATTGCTTTTGGTTAGGTCGGTAGAAATGTTTTGCGGTATTACGTTATCGCAGTTCATTTGCGTGATTTAATTACGACGATGGCTCGTAAGTTACATTTTCATGTTGTCACTGATCTTATCTATCTTTCAGTGATATTTGGAACGCAAACGATTTTTTAAATGATTTAAAAATTTTGAAAACAACAATAAAAATTATATACAAATTTTTTATTGAAATGAGACTGGCGTTTGTAAACAGGAAGTTTCAAGATTTTTATAAGCCGACGGTGTCAAACACGCGAAATAAAAGATATTTATTTTCGCTTTCATCACGCGAAATGACAGCAATAACAAACCCATAAATTCATGATTCAGGTTTTAAATTTTTCTTTAAATTTAAAAAATCTTTCCTCTTATCTCGTCGACTGTAAACTATTATTTTAAGATTCAATTATATCTAGCTGTACTATTTTACCGCAACAAGAGAATCTAGGTTAGAGGAAAAATTTGAAACAGAGCGCTTGCGAATCAACGCACACTGAATTTAAAACGAAAAAATAAAATTAATTATCCGAATAAATTGATTGAATTTGAATTAAAAGAAAACTTACCTCCGACTGCGTGGGCTACCGATGTTATTCGGTCCGCGGGTCGGCAGCGCGCGGGGCCTCCGGTCGTCGGTCGGTGTAAATATAGGAAAAGGTGAGCGAGAGCCGCGGCGTGGTTCGCAGCTCGCCGGCGACGTCGACGACAGTCAGTGGTCGTGGAGGCGCGCGCGGCCAGACTGGCTCTTTCTCACTCGGCGCGCCGCAGTTAGACGCCGGGCTCCTCGGCGACGCGCGCCGCGCGCGCTCTCGCCTTCCTTCGCCTTACTCGCGCCACCGTCCCTCTCTCGCGCGCCCGATCGCCTTCTTTTCGGGGGCTTCGCACAGCCGGCTCTCTCTTTCCTTCTCCCGCCCCCGCGCCGAGGGGGGGTCCCTCGATGCGTTATCGCCTCGAAGGTGCGCATGATCGTGCGTACGGTTTACGGTGCGGGTTATGGTGATAGTGGGATTTTTTTTTGGGAGGGAGAGGTTGACGATCGGATTGACGAGAGGTGGGAGTTTTATTGTGCCGCTGGATAACCCCATGGAAGGTGAACGGAGGAGCGGGTGCTTTTGTGGCTGGGTTTTATGGGGGTAGACTTTTGAATTTTTCATGGCTCTTGAATTATTTTACCTGAAAAGATGGTTTTATTAACGTGAAATATAAGTTTTGTATTAGAATAAAACTTTTGTGAATATGTAAATTTCTTTAATAAGCCTGTCACTGTGTCTTACCACATCGGTCTGTTACTACTAAATCTATTGGGTATATATAACGACTAGCTTATTCCGCGTGCTGCATTAATCAATGGCAGAAAATGTAAACGTCAATAATGTCAAATTATCTCGTGAACCAGGTTAGATAAATGTTACGTGAATGTATATTGTTCAAAGCATAACCCAATATGCATCGTGATCTATTTTGAGATTTATGTATACAGTAGGCCGCATATTGGCAATATTTTTTGTACTATCAAATGTGGACTCGATATGGACGCGAAATGAATAATATTTGCATTTATATTACTATCATATTTGGATATTAAATTACGTAATCAAAGCATTGAAAAATCGGGTTTAATTTTTTTTTAAAAAAGAGAGGTTTAACTTATTAACTAAATTTATTATTGTTGATAGTCACCCTTCTTGAATTGACAGAAAGTTGATTAGATAGCAGAAAGAGAATAGTATTTGTTGCGTAGATCTTCCAATTTCTGAATTGTCCTATATACTTTTTCGTACATTTATTCTATTAATAACACTATTGTGCTTATTGTGAAAAGTATTTCAATCGAAAATAATTATTGTAAAATTTAATTTAATTTGGTCAAAAAGTTTTTAACTGCATTCAGACACTTTTAGAACAAACCTTGATTCAGTTCGAAATAATATTGATATTTTTATTTTTTATTTGAAGTTAGTTTGCGGGCAAAATGATTTGTTTATTTGCAAGGAACAAAACAAAATAAAAGCGTAAGTAAAGCTATTTGCAAAGAAGAAAAAAATATAAACGAAATGCCCGACTGTTTTCCCGCTTAACAAACTAGATTTAGTCGTATTAGCCAGATCGAGATTTCGCACGCGTAAGCAACTCATTTCGCTTTCTAAAACTCGATTACGTCGCAGTCAGAGTAAACAGGATTCAGTGGACAAAAAATTTTTTTAATTTAGAACATTTAATTTTGTTAGTGATCATAGCTCCATGATAAAAAGTATCTTTTATTAAAAATTAAACTTCAAATATCCATCCATATAAGTACAGTAGTTTAATTGTTTAATTTTAATTAACTAAAATGATAAAGTGATTATTTCAATAATATATCTTATAAATGAATATGAATCAGAGTTTTAAAATCACTAAAAAAATGTAATTATTACATTTATTAATAGAAAATCTCGACTACAATGAATATGTAAAATAAAAATAGAAATTTTGTTTCGAAATGTGGCATTATTGACAAATTCTCGTGGTTTACTTCTGTGACAATCAATTTGAGAGAGGCAGATTAATATTAGCTAATACGCAATATGCACACTAATGATAATGAATATTCTGAGAAAGCTAGTTTAATAATAAATAATCGAAAGTTGCACTTTAATTAAAAATCTATTTCCAACTGTAAAAGTAGAATTTACACAATTCATCAAAATCGTAACGAACACTATCAATTTTATTAATACTAATTGGGAAAATGGGTTCGCATGATTGAAAATAAAAGCAGCGCTTCGGCGCGGCCACCATTGTAATGCTCGATTTTCAAAGCACAACTCAGTGTCCGTGTGTGGGATTTGCGGTTTCGATTCTTTGTTAAGCTAATGGAGTGCTGCACGACCGATGGCGATTTACCGATTGAGCCGCGCCAACGGCGTTCGGCATACGAGGAGAACGGCGGCCCGGCGCTGAATGCGCGCTGCTCGAATATTTATGGAGAGCCGTTTGTGTATCCTGTTTTGTGTCGCGATGACACTTTTCGCTTTTGCGATGATAAACTGCTTGTCAACATAGCCCGGCGCGCTCTTTTTGTCATCCCCTCAGGTGATAATAGAATTGCGTTTTGCTAAGTTGAATATTTGCAAAAGGCATTGTTGAATTTAACAGTGCTGCTGGAAAGCGGTATTAAACCAGAGATTCTTTGTTTCAAATTTTGATAAAAAGAATTTACTGAAATATCATTTTGTAATTACTTTTGAACAGTGCTAACATTTTGCCGCGTTTCATCAACTGCCAATTTAAATTCAATTCCTTTGTATTTACAATTGGAGCTGTCCGAACTTTACGAAGTTCCAAAAATTAATTTAAAATGCAAATATCTCAAAAACTTGAATCTCCTCAAGGAGCTCGCGGAGCACCGCGAACGGCAGCCGCGCCTTTCATCAGTTCGTGCCAGCAGTAGTAGTCGGATACTAGGCGTAAGCTCAATTAAAGGGTCCGGGCAGGTCCGTTCGAGTGGTTTTCAGTTTCTCCGATCCTCCCTCGCTGGGGGGGCTATCGATCCGCCGCGTCGCAGCGTCACAAAGGCCGCGGGCCCCGCGTGTCTGCGCCAGCGCCCGGCGCGAGTCAAGCGCCTCGGCAGAGCGTACACCTGTTGCTGTCACCGCGACGGCGAAAGAGCGAGATAGAGGCGACGAATTAGCGGCGGGACTCGGGAGAAGCATTCCTGGCGTGGACCGCGCACACGGGCCGGGGGGAGGGAGCTTTGAATCGGATTGCGCGCCGCGAAACAACTCGGTTAAGCAAGCGCGCGCACGCACCGGCCGGAGGATGCGCGGCGTTACTCGAATAAGTGCTCACGCTCCTCCTGGTCGTTAACGTCGGAATCTCCGATTTCACAGCGAAATGCCGAGTACTTAAACATGCTGGTCCTTTTACCTCTGTATACTCTGGGATTTCCACTAATACTGACCGTTGCCTTACATTGTTGTTGGTTTGTCGCTGCTAACTTGTTTAATATGCCGCTTTGTTACTACATAGTTTTGTTTGTGGAGTATTTCATTTCTATTATCATTAATTACTTTGTCAATATGGAAGGTATTTTCAAAGTAGCTGTGGTGAGTTCTCTGTAGCGAGATAATTTTGAACTGGTCGTGCTCTAGTTGGTAAATAAAATTAACGAATTTATATATAACTTAGCAATGTGTAATTTTAATACCAATGTTTGAATTACAAATGAAGTTGAATTATTGCGTACTACTGTAAGCAATTTTAACTAGTAATTTGGGAATGTAGTTCAGCGTAAAAGCGATAATTGTGCAAATTGAGCTGCTGATCACTAAAGCCTATTTTGAGGGAAATAGACCAGTACATGATCTGATTATATTACAGATTACAATTAGCTCTTGACGCACAGTGTAAAATTGCAGTTAGGACTAGAAATCCTATAAAACATACAATTATTCTTATCAGCCCTATAATATGAGTTTGAAAAATGTTTAAACTGGGGATTTATGTATCTAAATTAAGTGTATTAAAGAGTACATTAAACAATTTTTGTTAAAAACAAACTGATCTTGCGCTAAACATTAATTTAAAATAATTTTAAAGGTCTATTTATTAAATTCACTTTAAATTAGAAAAATAAAATAAAAATTATCACAAATTAAAGTTCTTTTATTATTTTTAAACGGTTACTTCTTATAAATATTATTATGGAATATGCAATTGCGGCAATGGAACAATTTGAGATGAAAACGAATAGAATAAAAAGATCTTTAAAAATCCTTTTTTAACTACTGGACCGAACAATATTTCACACAGTTAAATCGGAGCCTTGTACTTACTCGATAAATGATCGAGCAGCTGGAATTTTTTCGTTTCTTAACAAAGCAGAAAAGTGTTGAAAGGATGGTGCAAAGATGGCGCCAGCAGTGTCGTTCCTTGGTTGAATAAGTCGAACGTCGCTGCCGGCCGGCAAATAAAGAGACTCGCCAAGATCGCATGCGCGCGCGGGTCAGGATCTCCAAAAGAAAACTTATCTCTGCATTTCTTTTATCCGCTTACTCCGCGTATTTGTCTCAAGCGCCAAACGTATTTATCGTCAATATTGCATAAAGGCTTTATTCCGTAATTTATAATTATTTTAATAAAGAGATTAAAATTACTTTAAAGTAAAAAACTTGAATTCCTTTGACTTGATTATTTGTACAAGTAATTTTAAATTATTTACTCCAATTGGTTTATGCGATCTTCAGCGTTTATTTTATCGAAGATAATGAAAGGAATTATTGTGGATATTTATAAACGCTTGTTTATCGAGGATAATTTTACTTATTCAATAAATATTGAGGTAGAATAAAAAACTCCTTTAACTTGACTTTAACGGATCATCTTTTATTTGTTGGCTTATTTATTAGGCCGACGTTTCGGGCATTTTTTATGCCCCTTTTCAAGGCTTACAATTACAAATCAGTTTAAGAAAACATCGTTAAAAATTTAAATGAACTTATACATAGTCTCTTAGTGAGACTTGTATATTGTCAAATTCTCGGAAGATTAAAGACTATCAATTAAAGACTTTATATTAGTTTAAAGACTTCAATAAATATTATTATTTTTTGTATCTAATTCAGATATTTTTATATCGCTAATCTATTTAATAATGTATTTGCTTTTTTACATTTATCCTTATGTAGATTACAAAAAAAAATTTCATTAGATTCACATGAATATGAGTTTGAACTGCCTAGCTACTTTGGAAGCCATTCTCATTTATAATCCTTTTCATATAGGATTAGTTTTCATTTGCTTTCTTTAAACACAATAAATGATTAACCTTCACTCTATCATGCAATTGACGACATTCAAGTATTATTTTATTTATTGCAAGAAATAAAATGAGTATTTGAATTCTTGCAATGAATAAATACTTTTGTAGGCAAATGAACTATTTTCAACGTTATCTGGCTTATTTTGTAGGTTTTTTTAAACCCTACGAGTTCGTTCTTTTTTATTTTCACCAACACTACTCAATTTTTATTGTTGTTTAATATAATATTTCTACAATATTTTTAAAACAGTAATTAGGATAATTAATAATTCAAATTTGGTTAAATTTGTTGTAATAATTATTGAATAATGCGTTGTGAATTTTATTTGTAGCATAGTCTTTTCTCTACACAAGTTAAATTTTCTCTAATTGTCATGTTATAGTAAATTTATGCAATTTTTCGTTTATACTACACGCATGCATCAAAGTCGTTAAAAGTCATTAAGCTTTTAATATTGTAAGTCTGGTAATTCGCTCGGTGATGCAGCTACGTTTACCTAAATTAACCCCACTTTTTACACGACTAAAAACTTTTTAACCAACTTTGTTCCCGCTAAAAAAATGCAAAACACTTATATTAACTGCGCATAAAAGAAAACTGGAAAACAAAGAGAAGAAAGTCGGAACAATTTAACTTTAATTTTCATAAAAGCCGTTGACCATGCGTGCGCTTGCGGAGATAACGCGTCGATTCAAATGGCTATTAAGTCCCTTACTTAAAATGGAGTACGAGTAAAAGCGGAACGTGGGGGGAGGGGGTGAAGAGGTTGCGGAGTGGAGAGACGGAGGGGACGGTCATAGACAGAAATTAAAGGCTGCCTCTCAGGCTAATGCGCTTTTAATAGTCTAATCTCGTTGTGGCGCTTTAATTCTCGTGCGAGCACTTTCGAGTGGCGAGCGGCGAAAGAAGCGAGACGTCGCTGTCGGATCCTACATCCCAAGGACTTTTACACCGTTCTAATTATAATTAGGGAAAATGAATTGTGTCGCGGGCAGACGCCGAGTTTAAATCTCATTCTGGCGTTCGACGGCGAACTCCTTTTCAATCCTTGTCAAGCCCCGCCGAGGGATGATGCAGAAGCACGCCTGGCTGCGCTGCGGCTTTTATTCTGACTTGCAGTGCCGTGGCGTTAATCTCGTTGAGACGGAAACTTTCAATCCTCTCTTCTCCTCCCCCCCCACCCCCCGCGCGTTTACCGCTGTCCCGCGACCCGACTGAAAAAGGCGTCTGAGGTAATAAAACGCGAGGGAAAGCTCTCATTTAAATCCGCAATCGGCCTTTTTTGACGTCACGGTAATTATAACGAGTTATTGAGCTTATTACGACAAGCCGTTTGATTTCAGTTAATCTTCTCTGTCGTTTGTTTCATTCAACGCTTTCTGGAAAGTGTTATAACAATGGATTACGTAGTAATTGCATTTGTCATTGTAACTTGTTCATATTTCATTCAAAAAATTTATTAAATTTTTATCAAATATTAGTCAAGTACTTTTCTTGTAGGTGCCAATGCAAGTGTCATTCCAAACAGTTCGACACATTTACACGCCTTATTAAATACGGATTATATATTTATTAGTATACTATTAAACGGACACATTCTTTGAATCAGTGCAGAAACATATGATCCATTTGGGCCGAATAAAACATTATTTAAAAAAATGTATGATACAGTATAGATTCTTAAATAAGCACTGTAAAATTTATAGATACTTTGATAAAAAGTAACGATATTATCAGTAAAAACTTCGACAATCGATTTCTTCAAATTTTCAACTTGGTCATGTACAAATTAATAAAATATTTTTACGGGAAAATCATTCTAATTAATTGTACGCAGAGCTTGCATGATACGAAAAGCTCCGTAATTTTTACGGGAAAATCTCGTAATTTTTACAGACAAAGGTCCGTAATTTTTACGAAAAAAGCTTCGTAATTTTTAAGGGAACATCACCGTAATTCTTGCGGAGCTTTTCGTATTGCGTAAGCTCCGTGTAAAATTTACAATGATTTTCCCGAAAAAGTTTCCAAGATGGCAGACCGTCCCACGATTACGTTTTTCCCGTAATTTTTACGGTGAACTTCACAGTAATTTTTACGGGAAAATTCTTTCGGTGCACATATTTTGATAGCCATTTGAGAAGCCGGAGAAAAATGATTGTCTCGACAAGGACAGAAAATCGATCGGTCGCACTGTAATCGTATTCGAACATCATTTGCAGGCATCGTCATGCTCCTCGGTCCAGCACCATTTGACATCAAGGACTTCTTCATCGTGCAGTAAACCCGAAATTTCCGGGTAGCGTGTTGGCTCGCTTTCTAAAAAAACGATAAAAGCCAGCTTCATAGCTCAGGAGCGCCACTAACAATCCGGGCATTAAAGCTTCTCGCCCGTTCTTCCTTTATTCTTTTTCCCTCTAGTAATGGGTCTCGCTTTTTTGCGCATTTCCCAAACTTCCTCGAACCTAGTGTAAGAATTTCCTTGAGAATTTCCGCGTGAAGCTGTGAACCAATTAATAAGGCGGTATCTTCTTACTACAGACAGAATAAAAGCTTTAAAAATTCTAACCGAGACTCTTAGGAAAAAGTTTTTTTGATATTCTTTAGAATCGTTCCTCCAAAATTTGTTTTAAAAAGCTCCTTAGAAAAAAAGTTTGTATTGATAAAATTCCTAGACTTTAAAAAAAGGGGATGCCAATAGTTCTTCTGATCATTGTAGTTAGTATTTCTCGCGTTGTGATTGGTTGATCGATGGTTGTTTTTTATTTTGTAATCTTTAACAAGTTTATTTTGTTTTATTATTGTTCATTTGACATTAACCTGCAAAAAGAATATCCGCGCCCGATCTAGTATAGTACATTTATCATTTTATTTAAATAATTTTAAATAATATATTATTGAGAAATTAATAAATATAAAATACGAAAGATACATGAGCGGCTTAGTGTAAAAAGAAACTTGTGATTGTCATTGTATATGGTTGCCATAAGTTTGTTTTTGAAAGAAAAATGAATCTGAGAAAAGAAAGCGACTAAAGAAAGGAAAATCGAATTCTTGTTCATTCTGCAATCTTCCATTGCAATGGTCAAATCTTTTTAAAATAATAAATCTTTTTCAATTAAAATCTGCGATATCTATGCTTATTGTCAGTTTATTTTCTTCGTGCTCTATTACCAATTAGTAACATGATTATCTTGCACAAATCATTTCTTTAAGTGAATTTCTATAGTACACTCTACTCGACACAATTGCGAATCGATACCGTATCTTTTAAGAAAGTCCACATTGCAGCAGTCACGTAGCGGTTTAATTACAGAGTTTAACCGCGTGGTAACAGCTAATTAATTAACTGTTCGATTGAACGAAAAATTGATTTGAAATAATAAGCCCTTCAAGGCTATATATGCATCCATCTATTTCAAATCGGTTTTTTTTTTCAGTCTGGCATTAAACGAGCATTTAAGACTTTGGACAAAAGTCATTAGATCAAGCGTAGGAAATCTTCTGCTCTCACCGGCAATATTAGACGCTACAGCTTCCTAAATTTCTTGACGATGTAATTCAGGAACTTCCTCTCAACGTTGCTCCTCGATTCTCTCTAAAATTTACGACAAAGAACTCGCGTAACAACCTATCACCCCACTGCGATAAAAGAAGGAAAAAGAATTGGCTCGATCCCTGGGGCAAGAGCGAAACTCATTACCAAGAATAGCCATTAAATTCGCCTGGCTAAATTTCGCGATTCGAAGTATCCCCGGTACATACACATCTACGTAGCGAAGCGGTTCCTCTTGGCGAGCACTGCGCGAGAGGAGGAGATGACCGAGCGTCGCGAGCTCCTCGCGCGCTAAGAGAATCCAATCCAATAACGTTTCGCTCTCGCAGAGACAGTAATTTAGTTATTCCGACGATGCAAGAAAAAGCCGCGCTGGTCAAGTGCCTCGGGAGAAAACGAGGAAAAGGCTGATTGGCTGCGCCGGCGCAGCTCGGCTGCTGCTTGGGCTCTGTTGGCACGTATACCCGTCGATGTGCCTCGCGTACGAACGCGCGACTTGGTAATCGCGTCTGATTAGCTTTGCGTCTGATTGCAACGCGTTTCATTATGTATGTGTACGATGGATTACGAGGTCCGCAAGCTGAAGCGAAAATCCTCAAGACGTATCTCTTTTTCCTCCGACGTCATTCTGTGACCGATATTCTGCAAACTCGTGTGCGAAGCTGGAAGTGGAAATGTCAAATATTGTTTTTTTCTAAATAAAATACGGAAAAATTACGGTATATGTTACAAGTAGCGAAGCAGATGTGGACGTTATTTCTATAATTATTTATTTAATCAAATTGTTAGGCGGCAATAACCTCGTTGTTAATCTTTACATTAATCATAAATGTAACTAATTTAATCATTGCATATTATCAAATCAAACTTGAGGTGTGATATAAGGAAACCTAATAAAAAATCCATTTTCCAAATAATTACTTTTCTATTTGAATTTACAGGTTAGGTCAGATTTATTAAATGACATGATATTTACTAGCATTCTAAATATGCGGAGTTTAAATTTATACTGTTTGCAGTTTTTTCCTAAATAAAAAACCTAGGTATTAAAGAAAAAGTTATAGATTATTTCTATTTTCAATAAATAATGATTCTCTTTTATAAAAATAAAATTTTTAGCTCAAGTAAGTAGACGCGTTAAATCGAATATAGACGATCTAAAGTATTTGTAGCCAAATAAAAATATCTTAAGGGACTATGGGACATATAACCGATTTTCTTAGTTATTTACCTGAGAAAAAAAGAGTTTCAGATTAAAAATTATATTTATATTATATATTTATAATATATAACATTTTTTACTCATTTTTATCCAGTTGGAGTCATAATTCCATCTGGAAACTGAGCTATGAGTTGTCGAATTTTCTTTCCTGTCACGACAACTCCAGACCACCATTTTTAATCAATTTAAATAAGGCTTGGCTTAAAATAGCTGACGCTATTAGTTTGTTATTTTTTCACTTATATCAAATACCTGATGCCTTAAAAGTCACCTTAAAAGTGAAAAATGCCATTTTTTTAAATATTTGCTTTACTCTAAAATAGAAATAAATTCATTACCTTAGCAAATAGCGTTGGCCCTAAATGACATAAATGACAAACATTTTAAGCCAAACCTCATTTAAATTGATTAAAAATTGTGGTATGGTGTTGTCGTGAAAGGAAAGAATGTTCGACAACTCATATCTCAGTTTCCAGATGGAATTATGACTCCAGCTGGATAATAATAAGTAACAAATGTTAGATACTATTAATATTTAACGTAAATATAATTTTTAATCTTAAACTCTTTTTTTATCAGGTAAGCAACTAAGAAAATTGGTTATATGTCCCATAGTCCCTTAAGCGCGTGTAAAAAAAATAAAAACAAGCCAGATTGTAGTCGTGCCGATTAGGATTGAGTTTTCGGTTCCACTGATACTGTGAATCTGATACTGTGCATAATATTAGTTAATACATTTACCGTCAGGTGGACTCTGAGTCTGATGTGTTTCCCACTAATAGGTCAGCTGCCTCAGATTTATGTATACCACCCTTTACACCTGAATGGGTAGGCACTGAAGAATGTTACTGGTGGCTTATAACTGATTATAAAAAATCAAGTAATTGTTAAAAAATTGATTGAATTTTTTTAATCATTGCAAGAAGAAGTACAGTCCTTGCAATAAATGTCACTAAAATTTGAATGAATAATCTCCCTTGGCAAGAAAAGAAATTCAGAGTTACCCTGGTAACCGCAATCAACGGCGATGCTCTCGGCTATCGCGAACAGGAATATCACGTCGGACCAGTTGCACAGTTGATTCGGAATTTCATTATTATTAAAAATTAATAAATAGGGGAGAGCGGGGCATAGCGGACCGTGGGGCAATACGAACCTTCGGAGCATAGTGGGCCACCCCATTAAATATGTTTCATTTGCTGTGAAACATATTTCTTAACAAGTCTCATTGAAAATAAAG
>JAXIUT010012570.1:0-23045 GCA_035586675.1 Eurytoma californica
AACGAGGAAAGTTCAGGGTTTAGTATGAAGGTAGCATATTGAAATTAAAATGTTCGAAACGTTTGTTACTAAACTTAGATTATTGCGTAGAATGTGAAAAAAAAGAACATTGAATTGAGAAATAGAAAGTATTAAAATTTCTTAATAAAACGCCGTCTATCTATTCTTCACTGTTTCTACTTTACTTATAGACTAGAGCATTATTAAAATAGTTATTTTTAAATTCTTTCTTTCCTGTCAAAGTTACGTTGAATATAATTTAAACTTTACTCAAGAAAATGAAAAGTCCCTTACTTTGCGACTAAAGTCTTCCACTTGCGACACTAAGATCGCGTGTAACATTTGACGTTAAACAAGTCTAGGCACTTGAGTAACTGTCCAACTATAGCAGGAGTGTGCTGCAAGTAAATCTCTCGTTGCCGCACGAAAAGCGGATGAGACAGCGTCAGCTGATTTAAAAAAAATGACGTTGCAGCATATTCTGGGCAAGAAGGTGTGCCGGCCGACGATGGTGGATCGCCAGCTGGTGCGCGAGCTGAAGGCGCTGGCGCACGCGGAGGACCCGTACGACACGGTGGTGGGCAAGACGATGTGCACGTCGGACTTCTACGAGGGCCAGGGCCGCCTGGACGGCGCCTTCTGCGAGTTCAGCGAGACCGAGAAGAACGAGTACCTGAGCAAGCTGCGCGACGCCGGCGTCGTCAACATCGAGATGGAGTGCACGGCGTTCGCCGCGCTCACCCATCACGCCGGCATCAAGGCCGCCGTCATCTGCGTCACGCTGCTCGATCGCTTCAAGGGTGATCAGGTGGGTGCTCTTTTTTCTTCGCTCACTGCGTACGAGGGGGAGTTTGTGCATTTTTTATTTAAGAGGACGACTTTGGCTGGTGCGATTCATTGGAATCTTTCATTGGGTGTTTATCGAAGATGTCTTAAAGAGTTAAAGGGGATTTACAGACAATTTGCTTTCTTTTTAATGTAGCGCTTTTTAAATTCATGTTGAGTATTCTTTCCTTAGGCCTTCTAACTTTTATTTGAAATATATTTTTATCGTACATAATTCAGTACCTTTACAATAAGCGGAGATATTGAAAGACTATAAAAATAAAAATGGAAAATGCAATAAAGTTCTTGGAAGGTTTACATTTTATGCGTATTTTTAGAGATAACAATTGCTTTTTCTTTTAAGAAATACTGAATTGCACCGTTTTTAACAAAGTTAATCGTAAAACGTTGAATATTTCATAAGTTATTTAAATTTTTTATTCGCAGCGAAACCCCAGATTTTTATTTTGACTATCTCTATTGAATTCACTTTATTCTCTTTAAACTGGGTCAAAATTTATCAACAGACTCTTGAAGAATTTTTCTTTTACTCTTCTTGTTAAGTTAAAAAAAAAGTATACTCGAAGCTTCTCGCGTTATCTAATTCTTATCACGCTATATATTATACTTAAAAATTATTTTCATAAGGGTGCTCGAAAAATTTTCTTTGACATCCTTATTTAAAGAAAGTTCAGAAAATGTTAATGGACACCAGCGAAGATATAATCTTAACTTCACTCATGAATTTGCTTTCTACAAGATTCAAAATAGCAATGCGTCTTATTGTATTTAATAGAAAATTAACAGATACTATTAATTAGAAACACTGTAGTGTAGTCTTAACTCTTATATAAGCGTACAGTTTGTATAACATTGAATTGCAAAAAAAAAAAAAAAAAAAAAAATTGCAGGTATGCGCACCGAAGGAGGTGTTGAACGAGTGGCAGATGAGGCCGCAGCAGCTGGTCTCCCGCTACATAAAGCGTTACCTGCTGCGCAAGGGCCGACTGCACTCGACGGAGAGCCACGGCTCGATGTGCGTCAAGAGTCCGCGTCGCTTCAAGCTGGTGCAGCAAGAGTCCGAGAACTACGAGTAAGGGGTCCGGGCTTCCTTCTCACCTCCCCCCTCCACCAGGACCAGGATAACACCACCGCCCAAGGCCACCGTCTCTCTTATCCTCCCCTACCTCCCTGCCCTCCTTCTCTCTCTCTCTCTGTCTGTAACTCCCCGCATCCAAGTCGGAAGCGCCGGGTCGGGCTTTCCGCCGATATACATATCGATCGTCGCCGGGGCGGGCCAGTAGAACGCCGCTGCTCCGCGGCACCGGAGCAAGACATCCTCCTCCGGCTCCGAAATTCACGCCGGCTCATTGGTGCAAAAACGTAAATGCGGACTCGCTGGCGAGGTGGCCGCTCGACTCGGGTCGCGGGGGGACGACCGCAACGGGTCGAGCGGCCCTACTCGCCTGGTGGCTCCGCGTTGTTTCCAGGCTCGCTCAGATCTGACGACTTGACGACAGTACAAATTTCTACTTGGTAGCCGGTCACGAAGATCCGGGAGATGTCTTCTTCCGCCGCAGCATGATGTTTCAGTATTTTTCGCGCGCAATGCGCTTCTTATTTAAGACGAGGGAATTCCGCTAGAGCGATGCTATGAGTACGATGTATTATTAACATTTTATTTTCTATTGTAACTTTATCCTATTCGTTCGAAATATACAATGCTTTTGTTGATATTTGTTTTTATAAAGGAAAACGAGACACTTTGTACAATGCTTTTTGAGGAAACAAAACTTTTACTGCCTGACAAGCGTTTCAGTTCCATCTTGCTAAAGAGGTATCGACAAAAAAAAACTTGTAAATACTTTCCGAAATTTAATCAGAATTAAAAATCTAAGTCATTATGTTCCTATCACTATGCAGTTAAATAGCTAATTAAAAAGTAGCAGACGAGATTGATCGTTACGAGTTCAGCTGTTTCACGTCGTAGAAAAAGCATTTAGTGTCTGTTTCTAAATAAAGGTCCATCACGGCTTAATTAAACACCGTCACTCGCTAACTTTACCGGAAGAGTGCCTCGTGCTTTTTAGGGAAAAAAATTACACACACGCTCGCGTCCATGCGCAAATTCAAATTTCGAATTCAAATTCAAACGCCGACCTCCGCCGCGGTTTTTAGGTTCCCACTCCGTTGTTTTTATAATAGAAAAAGTATAAATTGCCGAAAACAGTTCTTGATGATTATGTACCATTCACTTTCTGTACTGTGCGTCGATTAGAAAAGATTGTAGAAAATTTTACGCGACTAGTGGGTCGCGGCAGCAAGATATACCTTGGTCAAGATTAGTTTCGCGACTCTTTCTGGACTGATAGATTTTAAACGAGCTACAGACAAAAAAAGTTCGATGCTTCCACAGTGTTACGGAGTTTCCGGCTCCGGGTTCATATTCGCGAATCTAAAATTCGAAAATTTAAGGTAACGTTTTGTCGACAAAATTTTTTTCTACAAATCTACTTTTTAAACGCACGCGAATCACTACGGCACAACAATAAACCGACGAGTTTTAAAAATTAGTCGATACAATTTTTCTCTCCGAATGATCGTCCAGAAATTGCAGTCTTAATATTTTCTGAACTTGTGATATATAGTAATCGCATTTTTTAAAAGTCTATTTAATTTAGGTAGAAACAAAAAGTAGGAAGAAATGGGTATCGTGAATCAGATGCAATTTTTTCGCCATTCCTGCAATTATGCTAATTTTACTTACAATATTTGTAAAAAAAAAATCACTTAACAGTAATTACACTGGAGGGCCAAGTTTTGCAACCAGCTGTACTAAGTTACGTTTAAGTGTTCTAACTAAACTTGTAATAGTATAAAGTGATGAAACGCTGATCGTGAATCTTTCTGTTATTTAATTATCTATGAACGCACATTGATTTGAATAGTTTTTTTTATGATTACAGTTTTACAAATAATAAAATAATTAAAAAGTTGTTGGTGTTAATACCAAGATGTAATTTTTGGAAGTATAAATATTCTTACAGATAATATTTACATAGGTATTTGAAGGGAACATGTAACAATTATTGTTGATACAATACTTAACAGCCTATACTCTTTCTCTAATCGAGAAAGAAAGAAAAAAAAGGATTTTACTGATTCTAAAGGCACAGAAAAAAATTAAATCATTTATTAATAAAAATAACGCAATATATTCAATTTTAGAAATTGATTATATAATTAAATACATATAACATTACATATGAGATATAATGTGTTCTCCGTGTATTTCAAATGTGACAGAAAAGAAGCGCCGATTGGTTTCTTTGTTCAATGAAGAGTAGCAATTTTGACGTACCCTATATGAGCCGCTTTGAAATGAAGAAAAAGTTATCTAATTTGAAATGGAGAAGAATCAGACGGCTTGCCTCAAATGCAGAGGTGCAAATTTAACCTTTATCCAGTATATCGACTACTTAAAAAAATACATGCACGTTATAGATTTATTTGGTCGCACCGCCAAATGTTGTTTAATTAATAATAGGGCTTCGATTGGCGTATACAACGACAAGTGTCTGTGATGCGAATTTTCATTACTATTATAACTGTTATAAAATGACGTAAAAGAAGACACGCAAATGCAGCCGCTAAAAAATAAAGATAACATTTTTATTCAACTATATACGTGCACAGGATCAATTTATTGAAAACGCGTGAATATAACGCGGTCCTTTTGATTTCTTCGAAAAACTTTGTATCGATATAAAAAAAAGGATGATTACTGTTACGAATGAATAGAATAATTTTTCTCCGAATTATCACTCTCTATTTTTAAAATGTTACGTAGTACTGTTGATAGCGCGCGTTTATGGTATGAGGTTATAAAAAAATGTACCTAATAATGAAATTGAAAAAAAAATACACAGAAGTGAAGAAAAGAAAAATGTTGCGAGTGCATTAATTCAATAAGCAATGCGCGGATTTATTACGCGCTAACGAGATGTCAGTAATCCGTATGTTGTATTGCAGTGTACTCCCAACGTATTATATTGCATTATAATATATTGTACTTGTGAAATTAAGTGTTCCTGTACCGATCGATTTATCGTTGCGATATCGCATTACTTACCCGATGGAATTAATAAGATTATATTACGCATCCAGCAAGTGCTTACTGTAATCCGCAAGTTCGTTAAAGTAACAGTTACGAAGGAAGTTTGAATTGTGAGGATACTACCCCCATCGGGAGAGCTCATCCGTGCATACATCTAACGCGTGCACTATATTATAGCTGTGGTTGTAAAATGAAAAAAAAAAAAAGAATGGTAATGCACGGAGAAAAAGTGGTTTAGCAAAAATTACTGCATCACTTGTGATAATTGCATTAAATTTAATTTATAAAATTATTTAATTTATAAAATTATTTAATTTAATTAAATCATTAAATTTACATTAAGTACGTTTACTTTAATTTTTTATTCATATGTTTGAAATAAGCTTCAAGCATTTCTAACATTGCGACTGCAAGGAATTAATATGTCTTCTCGAGTCCCAAGCGAAATCTGTTTTGCCAGCTTAGCAAAGCCGCGCAGCCACTGCAGTTATTTCTGCTTGAGATCCGAAAGCCGAGTTCTTACTTCGAACTCGATCCCTCTGTAAGTTGGTAGAGCAGATTCGAAACTCAAGAACAGATCGTTTGTGTAATGCCAAGGAAGCATTGCATTGTAACTGTTAGAGACCTTTTGTTTCGGGCATAAGAATTGTTATTTGTACAGTAAAAATTTACACTAGTTTTACTCATATACTGCTGTACTGTCCCCGACTGTATATAATAATTTTTGCTAAATTTTTCTCCGCGCAAAAAAAAAAAAAAAGAAAAAAAGAAAAAAGCTAGTTAACGAAGAAATATATTTTTGCGATCGTTGCTTCCAGTGAAGACGTCGCGATGTCCGATTTCGACGCTTGAGACATGTAGAACGATCCCGTCGCGGTTAATATCCAGCCGGTGCTGGTCACGTTGCGTGGGATTTTGCGGGGACTCGATCAATCTACGGTGCGACCCATTACAAGTGATCAATGGTATAATAAAGGAGCGACTAGTTATTCAAATGTTTTGTGTTATTTCTTTAATTACCATTGCGAATCCTTTGCTGTTGTTTAAATTTTCTATATTTTATGTTTAGTCAATTTTGTGTTTTGAAAATTGTGCGCAAATTTACTGCGTCTTAAAATAATTGTTAAAATAAAAGTATTCTATAATTAAAAGGAAGCAAGCAAAATGTATCTGATTGGAGGTCATCTTACGCTCGAACTGGGCTGGAGGTGGAAAAATTAGTAGACAATTTCATTTTTACGACGACGTTTGCACAGATGTTGCCGTAAAAAATAAAAACCACTTGCGCGCGTAGCGCGCTTCAAATCTTATATCATACGGTTATGAATATTATCATAAGAATGATAGCACCATTATCCGCTGTTGAAATATACATTCAAGTTCAAGTAATTAGTTCACGTTTTATTTTCTATTAAATAAAAGTTTTTATTTTTCAAATTTATTTACTTAAGAAGAAAATAAATAAAGGAGGCTGAGTGTTTATGGGCACTTCCATTTACATTGTAATACGAAATAAATATATTTTGTGTCTTTACATAAATTTCTAAAATTTATTAATTTTTATTTATAATAATTTATAATAATTAACTTCCTTATTGTAAAAATGGATGCTTATTAGTTTGTAAATTTGAAAATACCTATATTTCGTAAAGTCGATAAAAGACGGACGAACATTATCTAAAATGTGAAGCTTGGCGCGAAATTCGAATTTACAGGAGTCTACATTATCAACGCTGAAATAATCTTGCCAGGTAATATTAGATCCCTCCTACCCTACTCTTAATCAATAAGCATATTCTGTCTATGATCTGAATAATTTTTTTCTTTTCAATTTTTTACATAAATTGCAGATATCGTAAATCGGTCTTTCTTCATAAAGTGCTTATTACAACTAAATATTTATATCCTGACGCATTCTGCGGAAAGTTTAAAAATACAAAATAATCCGTCACTTCTCTCTAGAAGCGAGCTTGCAATCCTCATTAGCATTTACCTACTTAAAAAAAAGGCAAATAGCACACGGTGGAGCATAAGCGTCGGGCGAGCGAGCGTCGATGCTCACTGAGCGGTGGGAGGTGCGCGCAGCGCCACTTTCTACAGAACCGCGGGGATCGTTCGCTCGTGCGCCGTGACAGTTTGAGACGCGATGTCGACGAGGACGGAGGACCGCAGCCAGCGCGAGGAGGCGGAGACGAACGGGTAAGTGACATCCTCGGCCGCGTAGGCCCTTGCCCGCGGGACGACGTCGCGCTCGGGCGGGCGGCCGCACCGAGGCTTCGAATGCCAGCGACGCGGGTGATAGCTGGCGCGCGATCCCCCGTCGGTGACGTCACGCCTCGCCGGCCCGCAGCAAACGCCACGAATCACGATTAGGAATTCTTTGTCCTTTTTGCCAGGACAGAGCCTGGCGGTGACGTTTATTGACAAATTCATATTCTTTGATATCGATGGGCTGTACTTATTGCGTTCTAAGAAAGTTGCTTGTTACCTATACCCTTCGTCCTATAATTGCGTTCGTATCTGCGATTGAACTATTCCTACTGCAGAAGCTTTTTATTATTTTCATTTTTAATTCATGAAGTGCACTATTTTAAAAGTAGTTTTATTGAAAAAAAAAAATCAATTCTTCAGTATGCGCTTCCTTACGTATCTCCGGTACAATTATTCTGCGTTCTTTTTTCTTTATTTTTATTATCATACGATCTTCAAAACATAAACCCGAGCTGCTGAACTGTCACTGCTATTCACGCGTGCTTATTTAAAATTTGAATGAAGTTAATTCGTTATTCTTTTTCTTTCTTTAGTAAAGGTAGTTTTGCTTATTCAACGAAGTACAAGCCCAAGTACTCATTGTTAATTATTGTGTTGGATAAATCAACAATCATATTAGTAGAATAGAAATAAATTCTAAACAATCGCCTGAATTATAAAATTCTTAAATTGAAGATTTCAAGTAATTGTTAATAAAAATAAATATTACTAGAAAGTTATTATTATTATTAAATTTATCGAATTATTTTAAATAGAGTTGGACACATTCGACTTGGAAATCCACTCCTGAAAGACCTGGATCACGATGTTCTGTACCACTTGGGACTCGGGACAAATTCTCACGATCTTGTCAAAATGTTTGGAGACGTCAAGGTATGATAAACTGAATTTGGGATTTTAAACTGTCGCACCGTGACGTAAAACTGAAAAGACACTTATGAATGCAAGGTTTGAAAGATTTCAACATGAATCATCCTTAGATATTCGTCTCTTTGAATTGCAAATATAACCGACAACAGATAGTAACGTCACGGGCGATCAGAGATTATCCGCGATTCTAAATTTCCGTGATTAAAGCACAAAGAATCTGAGAAAGAAAAACTTCGTTAACCTTCTTTAACATTGCAGTTTGTTTGTATGGGCGGATCTCCGACTCGCATGGAACACTTCGCGAACTTCATAGCTAAGGAACTAAGGGACAAACTTCCACCCGGCACCAAGGCCCAATTCATGCCGGAGCACTCGTACCGCTACTCCATGTACAAAATTGGACCGATACTTTCCATAAGTGTAGGTAATTTTTTCGCAAACTTCTCGCAAGATATTGTATTGAATGCGCACTGCGGATTGGTCAATAATAATTTGGTTTTATCGCTTTAGCACGGGATGGGGGTGCCCTCGCTGCAGATTCTCCTGCACGAGATTTTTAAGCTGCTGTACTACGCTAAAGTGAAGAATCCGGTCTTCTTTAGAATCGGTACTAGTGGCGGCATCGGCATTGAACCCGGCTCTGTAGTCATATCTGACGGAGCCGTCAACGAGCTGATCGAGCCGTATCACGAACAGGTACGCGGATTGATGACAAATTTTGTCACTATTACATTATCGAATTACTCACGACGTTTTCTTAAAAAATAAATAAAAGAAGACTGAATATGTATCTAAACGGTGATAACAACTTATCAAAGTTTATCGAGAAATATTAAATGCACAGTTAACGAATAATTATTCATAGGGAATGCTAATCCATGTTATTATAATCTACGCATTTGTTATCAGTCGAAGCATATAAAAAGTTCAGCCACGTGGATATTTTTACTACTACGATGAGTAAGTTTATTGCATTAAATATAGTACCGAAATGAACGTACATGGTGCAGTCGACATCGGGTGCAGATAAATATTGATGTGCACGCATTAATCGATTGCATAACGAATTAAGTAACCAGAAATAAAAATTAGGAGCGAGTGATACTGTTGTATAAATTAACAAAAATGTGACGGAATCTCGTGATAATAATCGTGATATGAAAACGTTAAGTCAACGTATAGTATTTCGCTTTTATTCATTAGTTTTCTTAGTCTATTACAAAAGTAACATAAAAATAGAGTAATGTTAAGATAATAAATAATAAATAAAAAAAGCTGCCAACTGCTCTAGCTCTATGCTTTCTCATAGAGATCTGAATAAAATATTGAAAAAAAGGCCTCAACAAAAATCTCGGTGGAAAATTACAAAGACGTTTCAAAGACGAACTGAGCATTTTTTGGGGCTCTAAGCCTGATTATGTGCTTTTACATCAAAAGCTTTAAAGATATTTTTTGTGACACAAAACTTTTTTCTGAGAAAGTATGAAACCTCTCTGCTCGATTAAAAAAAGTAGCTATAAGCCTCTCAAAGAATTAAAGCACTACGTACCGTACAAGAAAATAGGAAATTCCTTAATGAAGGCTTCTCTTGATCTACATCAGGTAGTGCTGGGCGAGAGGATCCGGCGAGCGACGAAATTCGACGAGCAGCTGGTGCGCGAGCTGGCGTCGCTGCACGAGGCCGATGACGGCTACAACCTCGTGGTGGGCAAGACGATGTGCTCGTCGGACTTCTACGAGGGGCAGGGTCGCCTCGACGGCGCCTTCTGCAGCCACACCGAGGCCCGCAAGATGGATTACCTGAGGAAGCTGCACGAGGCTGGAGTGCGCAACATCGAGATGGAAGCCACGTGCTTCTCCGCGCTGACCCACCTCGCCGGCATCCGGGCGGCCGACATCTGCATCACCTTTCTCAACCGTTTGGAAGGCGATCAGGTAGTTGTCCTTCCGAAGTCTTAAAAAAAGAACATGGATAAATTTTCTTTTTCTCCGTCACTTTCTAAAACCAATTTCGTTTCCTTCAGGTGCGAACCCCAAAAAGCGTGCTGAGCCAGTGGGAACTGAGACCTCAACAAATCGTTGCTCGATATATACGGCGACATTTGTAAACAAAACAAATTCATTCATTCGAAAATTGCTGATACCGTCACATTCCAATTAGACATCAGGGTGAAAACCTAGAAGAAGAAGAAGAAGAAGACATCAAGGTGTTTCAACTGAATTGTATTAATGTAATATTCGTAAGAGTGAGCTTTTCAAAATTTTCAATATTGTAAACTTTATTTTTATATAAATCCGAGTTGAGCATCAAATAATTAAATTATTTTTCTAAATAAAGGGAATGTATAAAAAAAAATTTAAATCATTCAAAGTTCAGAGCGTCTTTATTTTTCTTTATTATAAAGTTTTTTGAAGCAACACCAAACGTCAAAGGATTAAAAGAGAAAGAAAAACAAAGTTGTTTTTTCGAAAAAGAATAAGAGAGTAAAATTGATTTTATTAAAGTTTTATTTATCTATGGACAAAATATACAGGTTGGTATAAATATAATACGAATTGTCAATGGTACACAGTTCGTTTTAGGTAACAAATACTGATTTTTCATCGCACAACGTCGAGTCTTTAATTAACTTTTGTTTCGCAACGTTTATTTTCTCTAAATCTTCCTAAATTTTAGTCTTTCGGTAAAAGAATGGATTGTTCCCCTGCTTTTACCATTACCGCGTTTTGAAAATTATTCCAGAATCAGCAGCAGCGCATGATCGAGGTCGTAATAATTAAATGCGAACCGATATAGAAATGAAGCTTTTCGATCAATGTATTTATAAATTCCTACACCTTTTGTCCATAAGCTGGTATACCATGATTGAATCAACACATTTTATACGACTTTTTTTAATATGCATTTACGTTGATTATATTACTCGCAATTGGAAATTTCGTACATAGCTTTGTAGGAAGGGAGCGAGGGAGGGGTTCGAGTACACGGGATACAATCGAAGCCGTATGTTATTTTTAAATCATTCCATTTATACGATGGTTGTATTATGGCTAACAATGAGGTGTATCTTCGTTATATATCGTATGGTAGGTAAAAAAATTCATTTGAAAGGCCCACCTTGTCGGACCTTCAGAACGCGAAAACTTTAAAGGTAAATAAATGGTTTACAACTTTCAAAGTAATAAAAAGAAGCGTCGAAGCCTTTTCCTTTAACGATAGAATAACTTATTAACATTACGAAAAGAAAAAAACATTTTATAAATCTCTCAAGACATACAGAGTAAAGTATTTTCAGCGATAAGTGATGATAATGCTACAACTTGTATACGATAATATATCCATAACATCTTGCACCATACATGGTTCATAATCATATAGTTCATGCACCGTATAAATAATTCTTAAAACATTCTTTTCTGCTTACAGTACATATACTAAGGATAGATTTTTTTAAGAGAAAAAGAATGAAAGAAAAGAAAATCTAGAAACGAGATTTGCTCTTAACCACTGGACTAAATCCCGTAAACTATAACAGTACAAACTATAAGTTTTATTCTAATATCACAAACTATCCTTTAACATGTCGCTGTCGTAAAAATAATATAAATCACGTGTGAACGTTTGCAAGGTATATCCTACGAAGTCATATATATTTATTTATGCACACTGAAAAAAGAGCTTCCCATTAGGCGGAAGTAGCAAAGTCGTATTGCCTTATCAACTAGTTTCTTTGCTTATTTCGGAATAACGCGTAATTGTCGCATTGAATGAAAGATAACAATGAGATGAGAATCTGGTTTAAAATCGAACGACAATTTCGATATGAAGTGAGCGTGAAATTTTTGGAATAGCGTTGAAGAGGATTCATTGCTCAGTTTACAATTTGTTATCACATCACCGTGAAGAAAAAAACGTTTGGGCGGCCCACGAAGGCCGTTTGACATTGAGCGAAAAATCACTGGATGCTCTTTAACTTCGGACCTTCAACTAATTAGTGCCTTCAGTTTAGCGTCGCGACTGTTTTAATTTACACGCCTGCAGTATGATAGATGAAAATGTTTTTTTTTGCAATTGTGCGATTTTTCGTGCAGTAGATTTGAACAAAAAATTGATGTAAGACGGACGAGCCTTTTTATGGATTCGAAAAGAAAATAAGTCGAGAGACGTGTTGTTAAAAAGGCATTCAATGATTTTTTCTTATCTCAAAAATTACAAAAAATTCGTGGCCATTTGTTTTAGCTTAATAAATAATCTACGAGTACTGTAGCATTGCACTAAAGTGGAGCATGCACGCTCATAAACTATAAGGAATGTGTCAGAGTCGAAAAAGTATAAATTTTATTTCTTTAAACATTTCATAAAATTACATTTAAAGTAAACGAAATCTATAATCAGGCAGTTCTGTAATTCTAATTAATTATTTATCGAATTGGACGATTTTATTTATTCGCTTGCTAGCGAGTTTCTCTTGCAAATAAATCAAGTTTGCTGTCACCCCTTATCTTCCGACATAAAATTTGGTAGAACGAGGCATATATCAACAGATATTTGATTAATTATTTCTGTAGCAATCTGATTATTATAATATTTAGATTATTTCATTAAGCATTAAAGATCTAAAATCCATTTTTTTATAACGATTAAGCGTTGACATTTATTTAAATAGTGATTCGTATAACTATGTTTTTTGTTTTAGTTAATCTCGTTAGGCTTGTCAATTCCTAAAATGTTTTTTAAAAAATGATCTCCGCGGAGTATTTTAAAAGTGAAAAAATGCTGATGCTATTTCGTTTGCAGTGAAAAAGTAAACTTATAAGGAAGAAGAAATCAAGTGCATTCCTATCCTGCATCAGTTTTAATCAACAGCTTTGTACAATTTAGAAAACAATGTCTCCCTCACAATTTCAACTAACGAGATTCACGCATCCCGAAGGAAAAAAGTATTTGCTCTCTAAATATAAATAAGTGAAATTCACAGATTTCACGTTAGTGTAAGTGAATAGCCATCCAAGTTACGATGTAAATCGTCAACTTACTCTATGAATTTCATTTATTCACATCTGCAGAGTGTATATTACAAATTTTATCTAAAATTTCGAATGAGCTAGTACAGTTTATCCAAATATCCACAAAATTGAGTGAGTATACATTCAATAAAAGTCTGTACTCATTTGGCAATCATTATGAATTCGTCAATCGCAATTATTCTCGCCCATTCGAATTTCGACGGCTAAGCAGGAAACCCCCGATTTCCACTGTTGCTTCAGTTTTCCTTCTTTCTTTTTCTTCCATCCCATCGAGTAGACGTTCCAGTCGAGCTTGCACTTGGTAGAGCTTAATTGTCTTTGACGAATTAACCAAGTCCAAGGCGGCTCGAGCCTCGAGCTTTCCTGCCAGCCGGGCGAAAACGATAGCGCCGAATTTTAATTGCATTGGCTCAGCTGGTCACCGTCAACCGTCCGATATTTTTTTTTTTTTTTTTTATGTTTGGCACGAGCAGTCATTTCTTGCGAAAATCTGCATGTGGGTGTGGGCGCACTGCGATCGTTGTCCATGTCCGATTTATACGCCTGAGCGCGCGATTTCCTCTTCGTCCTCACTATCCTACTCGCGGGATAAATGAACGAAACGGAGCTTCCGGTGCTTGGAGAAAATCGTATTTTCATCCTATTCCTCTTACATTTTTTCCTTTTTTGTCTTGTTCGCCCGAACGACTAATAAACGCAATTACATAGGTTGGTTTACAATTAATACAACGTATTGTCCGACTTACATGGTAATAAGGAGATGACGCGCAAAAATACGAGATTCTTCATTATTCCCTAACCTCGCAGTCGCGTTCGCGAAAGAATCCGCGCGCAAAATCAACATTTCCTAACGAATTCAACGGGTTCCCCTAATAAATGACGAATTTGTCTCTTCCGTTGTCTCATGTTCGTCCTTTTTCTTTGAAAATCAAACGACAGTAAATAACTGAGCGAAGTCATAATCCACGCGTTCCTTCTACCTCGTGCCCTCGTCCTCTCCTCTTTCATCATCTCTTATGTACAAGACTAGGATTCTTACGAAATAAAAGTTCGCATTGAGAGGATAGCACATCCGGGCCTCCTAGTCTCGATGTCCCCGCCTCGGAGAGTGGATGACCGAGGCGCGCCACCGAGTCCCGCTTCAGTGTACAGATCCCCGCGCGCGGAGAGGCTCCGGTGCAGGCGTCCGGCTGTCCGTCCGCGTCGGCCGAGCTCCGCACTACGGTGAGGACGGGCCTCAGGCGGTGACGGGGTCCGCCGAGCAGCGGTGCAGGAAGTGGCCCGCCGCGACCGGCGGTCATCCGACCGGCTCCTCCGGCAGCACTATACTCACGGACTTGCGGCTCGGCTGCGTCGCCGGCTCCGCGTCCGGCCGGTGCGACGGCGCCAGCACGCGCACCTCCGGCCGCGGGGAGTCCGTCGGCTTCACCTCCTCCGTCGCCGTTTCGCTAGCTACCGGCCTGCAAACACACAAGTTTTTGTTAGTTAGATGTAGATTCGTTACTTTTTTCCAATGCTTTCGGGTTCAGAATTTGGTGCATACTTTCGAAGTATTTCAAGGGCAAGTTTAACGAAGATTCAAACTTTTTTCTTTTATTCCATTGCGATAGAGCGAACATTCAAGAAATCTGACGAGTGTTCGCTTTTATTAAAAATTTTAATAAAAACTGCGAGCAACGTCAGCGCCAAGCTTGAACCCATGAAAACTCCCGAGAAACACGTAGAAAACAAAAGTACACCCGGTTAAATTCTATTTGTGATACGGCAATTGCTTTTTCACTCAGCGCGTAAGCTGTGACTTCCGTATTCCAAAGAAATGCAAATGCACTGGCAATTTGTCGTCGCGGCGTTACCTGTGCTGCGGGGGCGGCGTGGGCGTCCGAGACAGGGGGAAGCTGGCGACCTCCCTAGTCACCGACAGCGATCTGATGGAGCCGAAGGTCTGGTCGGGCGAGAGATTCGCGCCCGCGCTGATTTGCACCATACCGCTGCTGAAACAAAGTTACGGACGTTGTGTTTATTCCGTCGGTATTTTCATTTCCGCTGATATACTTTTTTTTTTTTTTATAAACTACGGACTGCGCACGCAAGATGAAAGAGTCGTACAAGAAGATACATCGCGAAGCACTCAAATAGATTAATATCAACAATTATCGGCCACTTGCCAGAAAAATGTTAGCCTATAGGTGGTAGTTATGTCTACAGTGCGCGGTCGCAACGTCGCTCGGTTTTTCAAATGAAGATATCTTGATCGATAATGGACGTCGAATCGAAAAAAAAACCTGTCAATTTTCGTTCGATTGCGAGTAAACGTTCGGTCGAAAAAGTTGCCTGTCCATTTTCGTTCGATTGGGAGTACCCGTGGAAGATATTGAAACACGGCCGCGATTGAAAAAAAATGTCACTTTGCTTTAGTCGCGGGCGAGTGTCAATGTCGCCGGGCCGTATACCGCGCGACTGCCGCATATACCTCGGGCGCGCTCGAAATAACGGCTCGGTGATCACGCGAGGCGGCGACGCGTCGCGCACGCGGAAGCGGCCTGCAGTCGCGAGCGAGCGAAAAGCTAACGCTCCGCGCATCGCCGGACGTTGACGCGCGCCCAGCGTCCCGGTCAAGGTTCACGGTTGGCCAGTCGCACTCGAAATTTCTGCTCGACGACTATTTCCGAGCGGCTCGTCGGCGCTTCGGTCCTCCGTTAGTTTAGTCGGCGTTGCGCCTCGATGATTCTTTTATTATTTTTATTTTTTCACACCGCGCGTAATGAGACTACTCGATGACGTTGGGGACGAGCGGCCAGACGTTACGCTCGTTTGGAATGCGAAGATCAAGGCTCGTAATGCACATCGAGTTGATTAAGCGGCCACGTGGTGCTGAACATTTTATTAGCATTGAATCGCGATCGAGTTGGTCAATTGAAAAGCTCGCATCATCCTGTCAGTGGATTTTAGAGTTAATTTTTTAGCCTGTCGATGGATGGACACGATTAATATTCATTACGCGCGAAATACTTGATAAAATTACGTCATTTAATGATGCGAGGTTGAAAATGACGCACTTTCAAGATTAACTGTATGCCGCGCATAAGCAATTCTTATTTATTTTATTTTTTATCGATAAAATTCTGTACGATATACAAAAGTCACTGTTACTTCTTGTTTGTTATATTGGTTTGAAATGCTGCTATTGTTATTTTACCGCAGTATCGATATTTCTCAACATTAAAAGTATTTCTGCATATTGACTGGGTAATTTCTTTTCTACAAAAGCAACGACTAAAAAGTCACCCCTTTCTAATAACAATTGAACAATCTAGATAAACACTTGCTCAGGGAAAAAAGCATTATCATCGCAAAGGTGATCGATCGTCGACGGCGAAGAGCGAGCGCCGTAATACTAAACCGCGAACTTTTCCAGAGCCGCGTCCCCAATACGTAGCCGCCTCGAACTCTTATTAATTCAAGCGCGCCCCTCTATTTATAGCGTAACGCGCTTTTTCCGTCTTGTCCACGCGCTAATAATCGCGTTACACCGACGACGTCCAAGTCGTCTAAACTCGCCTGACCAATCTCATCGGTGTAAGGTAAACGCGAGACCGTTGCGCCCGCGCGGACGTTAAATTGGACTTCTTGCGCGCCGGTTAAATTTAAAGGCCAACGGCGATTAGTTCTGCGATGACTCGCGCAAAATTGGACGGCTTATCTAGATTCAAATGTTTACCCGACGCTACTTTCGTTTATGGCGTTTTTGCTCGGTTTGCGCTGCGCAAACTTATTAGCGACGACGGCAGATATTCCACTAGAATATGGACATAAGTTATTATCCATTATCCCCTGTATTTGCATCCGCCTTTCAATAGCAAAGTTATACCGCGGCTACGCGTTCTTCGTAGGGAAATTACCGATCCGCTGATAGATAGATCGGCAACGTTCAAATTTTCGAGGCTGCACACTAAAGTTACTCGAACAATTCAAAGAAAAAGTTAAATATGTGTAGCTTTACTGTATTTCGGGGTACGAACATAAGCGGAGATTAATTAATCCGTAGCTTGGTATTAATATACGTGGATCTTTATTTATAAAATCGGGATTAAATTTTTATTATACTCGCATCTCAAATAGTTTATTGACTATTCACGACTGACGTACGTCAATTAAAAGTATTAATCAATTCAATGATAACTCGGACTTTAAAAAAAAAGAAAAATCATAATGGTTGATTTTTTATATCTCGAACGATTTTCAAAGCGGACCAATTAACTTACCTCATGGAGCCGGAGGTGACGAGGAACGGCATGGGCGTAGGGCAGGGGCTGAGTGGTGAGCTGCTGACGGAGCTGCGCGTGCTGCTGAGGACCGAGTGCGGGCATTGGGGAGGCCCAATGCGCGAGCCAAATTTGCCGGTCATGCCGTTTTGGCCGGTGGCAGTGCGTCCCCGGAATAACGACAGCTTCGTCCAACCGTTCACGTCCTTACCTACGAATTATAAAAAAATCATAAGTACTCATTCTCTGATGTGGTTTTGGAAAAAAAATGTTCGTTCGTGTTGATTTTAAACTGCTATAGATGTTTCTCCTTGTCCGTTTGTTATGAATGAACGTTGGATCTTTTGCCAAGGAGGTCATAATTTTTCGATTCAGTATTTTTCTTAAGGAAATTGATCGATGTAAAAAAGAAAAGGTAAAAGCAAGTTTCTGGAGCGTATTCCCTATAGGCGTACGTAGCGGAACTTTTAAGAAGTTGTTTAATTCATTGAATTTTTCTCGAAGTTTTAATGGATTTTACCCTAGTTTGTACTGAAGACTACCGACATCAATTTAATTTAAGAAAGACGCAGCTTTATTATTCCCTTTTTGCCTTAATTATCCGTGCGACCCGCGATCTTGCTAATTCCTTCAGAAGATCAATCGTAAGCTAATGAGAAGTACGCTAAGTCGCGTTAACAAAATCTTAAAATTCATTCAATTATATACGGCCTGACCCACTTCAGCCGAACGCGATTTACTTTACTTACATACTTAATCGGCTGATGCATCAACATCCATTTTGGGCAGCGATCAATATCGCCTTTGCAGTGTACGGCAATCTTATGCAATTTCATTCCTCCAAAGCCTGCCTTATAATAACGAAATAAATACTACCGACTTATCAAGATACAGGAAACAACTGCTCATGCAGACATACAATCTAGATCTTATATATAGAAAACCATCTTCATAGAGCAATAAAATGAGCCTCAGATAAACTTGAGTTGATAAGCGTCGCCCATTAAAAATCCTCAGATTTAACTCAAATTAAATTTGAATACAACAGTCGCTAATAAAACTATTTGATGCCCCACCAACGACGGCGCGGGAGGGCATCGTGCCCATGCCAGTGACCCGAACCATTGGTAATTCGATATTCTTGCATTAGCCTGAATTCTGACAATCCGCTTACTTGAATTCGCTAATAAGACGACCTAGCCTCGGCCTAAATTCTTGTACTCCCAATATCGCAAAGCTCGTATGGCGTTCGCACCCTGTATTGTCGTCGCGACAGCGCTTTTAGGACATCCTCACCGGGAATTAAATTCGAACGATAGAGGGTTTTTTTCTGAAAAAGAGTGATTTTTTACTCCAGTAGAACGATTTTTTTAATTTTTCACTCTTCTACATTATCAGAGTAATAAAAAGATTTTATGAGACTGCATATATTCAGAAATTTTATAGTTATAACGTGATGCAAATTGAATAGAAAAGAAAAATCCTCCTTTTAATTTGAGAGAGTAATAATACTTGAAATAAATTTAATCATTTGTAGTTTAATTAAGAGTATCTACGGCTGGAATTTATTTTGATGCATTTCAACGATTCTGCGAAACGCTCAGCTCACTAATTACATAACCAAATAAATTCTGCAAGAGCTGTGCATTGCGATTGAACGAAAAACACCCGAATATCAAGTTCAAATGAGAAATCCAATCCGATTACAGTACACCATCTATTAAAAAAAAGTAAAAAAGAAAAATTTAGATAATTAAGTTTTATAAAATTAATTTTGCAGAAATAATGCACCTTTCTAGGTAAAGTCAAGAATATAATATATATAATGTAAACATCCGATTAATGAATTACATTCGCTATTTGATAAAAATGCGCGAAAGAAATTCAAGTAACATTCGCAAAGCTCCGCTGCAAGCTCATCGAAGTTAAACACCGAACCGCATAAAATCCCCAGCGAAGCACTCGTGCGCCCACAGCCTCCACCTCGTGCAGGCATTCGACGAATAAATCTCGAATTTTTTCCCGGCCAAAGCCTCGCGCCGCATCGATTTTCCGTCGCCGGCCAATAGCGACGCGCCGCCTAACGAGGCCCCGGCACTCAGCACTGTACACCCGTTAAGTCCTCGGCATTTTCCGCTCGGCCTCATTACATCGCGCGCGCGATTGCGCCCCGAATCGGCGTCGCGGGTGGCGCGCCGAGGCAGGCGCAAAAAGCCGCGGGGAGCCCGATAAGCGGCGAGACGCGCGGCGCCGCGGTGTTTTACGGCTGTCGGTGCGCGCCGATTTTTCGCCGGTGCGCTGGAAAATTACCGCGCAACGCGGAAATCGCCGCACCGAGTCCGCTGGCAAAACGCGTAAGCGCGCGGGTATCGGTGCGCGCGTGCTGCTCGCAACCATTACGCGGGAATGCCGCGGCTCGGATTACGCGCGGTTCTTCCGACAATTACACACTCGAGGTGCAACATTACGCGCTAATTCGAATTGCTCGCGTTGCGTCGACTTCAATTACCACGTTTTTTTTCTGCACTCGAGCAGGGAGTTCTTCTACGCTGAGGAAAAATTCTAGTCAAAATTACTATCCTGTCTAGAAAAGTGGCCACAGACTATCATGTAGTGGAAAAATTACCATACTGTATTGGAAAATTTACCATCATTTTAATAAAATGCATAATATTTTCTAGTACAATTTACAATACAGGATGGCAGTCTGTGGCCACGTTTCGACACAGGATAGTAATTTTTACTAGAATTTTTTCTCAGTGTACCGACTTCTTTGCGGGTATATGAAGTAGCTGTTCCTTGGTGTGTTTCGCGAGATGATCGCACCCTCCTCCATCGGTGATATTCCTAGCGCTGAAGCACGAAGGCAGTTACGCAATGCGAAGTTATGCGCCTTTTGTTAATTCATATCAAAGGAGTTAACGGGTGCTTGTGGGAAACGTCGCTTTGATTTAGTTATAATTATGCGCTACATTGTATTTCATTTTAATGAAAATTGTCTTCCGGTGTAATAGGTATGGATTTAACTAAATAAATTTCGGTTCGCGTAATTTATGGAAATTATAAGTTTGTTTAGTTGTTGGCAGTTACGTTCATGAAATAATTAATATGCGATATAAACTCAAAAATTGAGCTATGAAATAATAGTACGAAAGTCCCACGCGATTTTAGTTTTTATTTCTCGAGGTACGTTTCGAAACAATAATCTTTCGATAATTATGCTTTCAACGTTGCAGGAGTACAAGCTTTAATTTATAACTTCAGTTTTAATTTGATAAAAGCGACTTCCACGCGGATGCTAATTCTATTTTCAGGTGCTGCAATGTAGCCGCGTCATTGTAAGTACTTGTCGGAGTAACGAGTAATTGTACGGTCACACAGTTAGTTAATAAAATTTTCACTTTCTCCACTCGCCGACGCTTTCCGCCTAAAAAAAAAACTGCATCTAGGTCGACGAAAATAAGTTCTAATATACCAATTGGCAGTTGCACGCTCGCATTACGACGAGGGACAAAGGGAATCGTACCTCAGTTGCGAACTTTTTGTACAAAGCATTCGTAACTTTTCACATTGTAGAAAGAAAAGAGATTTTATTAAAGTATTAGGCCAACATATATTTTAATATATTTTCAGAGAATAAAAAGTGATTGTGCAGTCGACGTATGCTGTACAATGTAAATTCTACTTATCTCAAATGAGTTAATGATTACCTTTTCTGACGTTAAATAGCAAAAAAATTGAAAAATAATTTAGTCGATATCACAAATTTTTCATAAAGCCGTAAATAGAGTGATAATCCATCTAGCTTCTGATCAGTTATCCTGGTAGTGTATAAATATCTAATTCTCGATACCCACATATTATATATCTATTGTTGAATTTCTATTATAATCAAATAAATGTAGTTTTTGATTTCTCATTTGCAAAAACACAAAATCTTTAAAAATTTGTTTCGCTAAGAATCGATCAATTCTGCAAAAGCCCTCATGATCCCTTAGAAAGAAAACAAGTAGGTTAAAATGACCTCCCAAGGGCTAGCCAAACTTTGTAGACACTCGGGGGTGGGCAGGACACTCACCTATCATTTTGGCACCTTGGGCCGGGCTGAGCGGATAAAAGTCGCCGTGGAGGGGACAGTGGAAGCCGACGCGACGCTCGCGCCTGCGAGCGCGACGCGTCAGCGCGCAGAGGAGGGCGCCGAGGGCGAGCATCAGGGCTCCCACGACGATGCAGATCGGGCCGAGGATTCGCGAGTTGCCCGTGAAGGCGATGCGCGCCGCGTACGAGTCCTTGTCCTCGTCCTCGCCTGGTCCTCGGTACGACGCCGCTGCGAACATCACCAATCCTGTTATTTCGATTTTTCCGCAAAAAGTCCCGAATTTTCATTTCTCTTCCGTTCGGGGTTCGTTCATTTAAGCAGAAATTTAATATTTATATTTTTTTTTTTTTTTTTTTGCAATTCGCATATGAGCGACGTTGTATGTCAGATTTTAAGAGTGACAGAAACTCTGATTTGTTCATTTAGATCATTAAATATATGAAAAATTCATTGCGAATAAAACAATTAACCATTTTTAATCTGCCTTTGAGTTTTTTGAAAATTTTACAGTGTTACCCTTTATTGCAGAGGGCAGCAATACAGAGGTTTAAGAAAAAACTTAATTTTTAATTAATAGAGAAAATTTAATTGCTTTAACATCATACAGTTAATTATAATACCGAGAAAGACTTATCTTAATAAAATGATCGTAATAATTTTACAAAATAAAAAGAAAAAATATTCTATTTAACTCTCTAAGATTCTATGTTTGAGGAAAAAGGACGTGAATTTCCGTTATATCAATGGCGACGCGCGTCATCAACGACTTAAAAATCGCAAAGACCGAGGTACTTGCTTACCAGCAATGAAAAGCTACGACATACTTGACCCACTTTCATCGCGGGCTTATTTTCGCTATTAAAAATTTTCAAATAATTTTAGCAGTTCGGAAAAATGTAGTGGTGATGGTTAGCGCAATTATTCTAGTTTTAAAATATAGATTCAATGCTCTCTCTTGATATTTTATCCTGACTTTTTTTTAGTTTCAGAAAATAATGAAATGATAAAGACGAATTCAAATTAATTTTCGTTTAAAGCTTGATTGAGAGTTTAAAAAAAAAAAAGACAGATTGAAAAAGAAATTAGTGAACTACAATTTGTAGTCTTCGACTATTTCCGAAACTCCGAGTGACGCTTTAAAAACAATCAAGTTGATGAAAGGATTAAGTTTAAATGGCAAGTAAAAGATTTTCAGGTAAGTACCTCAACAAGCATGATTGAAATTATATTTTTAGTCTTAAGTTTTTTCTGAATTCTTTTAAAATAAAAAAAAAAACTTCTTTAAAACATTAACTCGCACCCACAAAATCAATGGAAAGATAATACTGAAGTGCGGAACATTAAATATGCGCATGCAGCTCCGTCATCTGCTCGCTCTGCATACAGAGGCTCTTACACTTGCGCGGTTTCTTTGCCGCTGAAGAGACTCTCTATTGTCTGTCGACGAGAAAAAGCAGCCAACGAGCGAGCCAGAGATAGAGAGAGTGCGCGAGAGCGAGAGAGAGAGAGAGAGAGAGAGAGACAGAGAGAGAGAGAGAGAGAGACAGAGAGAGAGAGAGAGAGAGAGAGAGAG
>JAXIUT010012581.1:0-19345 GCA_035586675.1 Eurytoma californica
AATTTGCAGTTCTGCGTAAATTCGTTATTGTAAAAAGAAACACAGGTAGGTACAAAAAATTGAAGCTCTTCATTCTCGATGGATTTTCTCTTATTGTGATTGGAAGAACGGTATTTTTTTATTGTTTACATTTATTTGGTAGTATCCTGCAAATCCACGCAATACACGCAGAGCCCACATCCGATAGATATCATACAAATCTGTACTCCCACTTTCTTTCTTTATCATAAAGATTTACTTTATCTCCGCTACTCTTGTTCCTTTTTTATCATAAAAAATGCATTTATTTCGTATTAAAAAATATGACTTTTGCTTAAATGAAGTATCTAATAATCTTAGTTGAACTATAACTACCAAATAAAAAATTACTATATTAACCCATTTTATGTAAAAAAAAAGAAGTTCGCGCAATTCAGAAATCCAAATGCACAGTTACAAATTGCAGCATTCCATTAAAAAAAAAAAAAAAACTAGATACCTCAGCAAAAAGTGTCGCTCTCGTTTCTCGGAACCGAAAGGCACGGCTATACTCCCGCGCGAGGGCAAAGAAAAAATCCGGTGCAGCGAGAGAGTAGCCTGTAAGCCGCGAAGGAAAACTACAATCGACGCTGCCTATACTGACGCTCGTCAGCATCGGCGTTTACATGGCTGCAGCCGTTAAAGCGGCGAGCTCGCATTCCACGGGGGATCGATCTGAATTCTTCGCTTTAATTGCACGCCTCGGCGGTGATCCGCGCTCGCGCGCCTCCTCCTTCCGACGCGTACGGGCGCGGATTAGGCTTACTCGCCTCCTTTCTTTTTTTTACAAACATCGCGCCTAGTGTGTAATCTTGTGTTCTGCTCGCTGCTGGCTTCTTCTGGACTCGTGGGTTACTTTACTTACGTGCGACGAATCGGACATGGGGAGGGATGGGCTGAAACGATCCTTTTCCTACGACGGCCTCGGTTAATGTTTTTCCGTTAATGAGGGGTTCGAGTGGTGCGAGGAATATTGGGAGCGGGTGAATATGTTTGAAATTACTGTTATTTCAAACATCGTTTTTATTGCTTCCACCCTTTTTTAAGGAATGGAGTGAGAGACGCGGAAGCGTCGGTCGTAAGTTTAATGGTCCCTTTTAATTTTCTTTCAGTTATTTTGTGACTGCGAATCCCCTCTTGCGTTGCAAAAGCTCAAAAAAAAGCTTAGCGAGTTTGTTAAAACAATGGTAAAAATTAGTTGAGCAACCAACCCGTTACGTTAGAGCGCACCATTACATAAACTGTGGAAAAAATTCTGATAAACCTCATTGAAAGTTCAATTATCCCTCTCTTATCACGTCGAATCTATATTAACAACAAAATAATAATTTGAGAAAATTACAAAGGCGAATTAAAGTAGTTACGATGACTCAACCGATGATAGCGAGGGTTACGTCCAACTAGGAAATTAATGAAGCAAAACTCGCTTTCGGCCAGAGCCTGATTGGGAAAACCGCGCATAAAGGTGAGAACCGACTTTTCCGCGAGTTCGTCTTTTCGCGTGGTAACTGCGCCAATGACAACAGTCAACTTTCTCGTACACCTGCCGCTTAATACGGCAGGTTATCAAAGATGAATATAAACACACTCACGTGGCGGGCAGTCATTTTTCCTAGGTTCGGTGAATGGAGTAGCCGACGCATTACGGAACAGGCCTTGCAGTGTAGGACAGTTTTTTCGCGCATATAATTACTCGAATCTGGGTGAGCTTGTGTGTTATGATTCGAAGTGACGGAAATTGGGTCGTTACGCTTGGGAACATCGCGGGGGAATTCAACTTTTTTTGCCATTTTAAGCTCGGGCTCGATGCAAATAAAGTATATGAGCTGTAGTTCAATGGCAATTTATTTTCTTCGTTAGACAGCGAATCGAGTGAAAAAAGGACTAAAGAATTTGATTATTTATTCTAATTTGTTTTTTTAAACCTGTGTAGGCGTCAAATCATAGTCATTTGTCGCTGAAATCGCATTCTGCAAGTTTTTTTTAAGTAATAATGCAAGTTAATTCTAGCTTACGGAGAAAATTTATAGGATAACATTTTTTAGCACAGCAATTAACCAGTGAAATTGACTCTATCATTATCAGCAAATTTTGATAAAACGTGAAGATGGAAAAACAATTGTTGGTGCAAGTATCATTTAACATCAAAGTTATTTCTTATTCCTCCTACGAAACCTTTTAAATTATGTCATACACAAATGCACACATAATAGACGTGCAATGAAATATTAATATTAAACTGATGCAAATTCCTTTAATGCAAAAAATGCAATAAACGTAAGAAAATATTTTTCTTTCAGGAGTAAGAATGGGTACGAAATCAGGAATCATTATCGTAAATACATGATAGTGTATCCACTTCTTTGTGATTCCTTGCAAAGTTTTAAATGTCATAATAAATTTTTATTCTGCTTTATAAAAAGTAGATTATGAATCGTCGTTGATACTTCATGGCACAACTTCCCTTTATTATCATACTAAAAATTTCTGCCGTTAATTACTTTCGATAATAATAAATGCAATTATCAAACTGTAAAAAAAGCTATTATCTATTTTCCTTAACGATTTAGAAAGCTAAAATATCCTTGCTACAGTTTCTTTTGTTCTTATTGATACCGATACTTATTTAATTGCTCCATTATCGCAGGCTATTTATCTATAAAAAAATCTCTAACAGTATCTTGCGATTTCTTGCTCCAATCGTGAAACAAATTGCTGAAATAAAAGCTCGCGCTCCCATTAAGAATCCATAAATAAATAAACAACAGCCGTCAGCGTAAAAAGCGTAAAAGCTCGCCGCGCTCGAATCCAAAAGCGCCCTCGTCATCGTTACAATCAACGCAGCCCTTTGAGAAAGCATCTCATCACTCCTCAGCGTCGGCTCGGTCCTCCAACGAGAGCCGCGTCAAAACGAAACCCTAGACTCGCGCTTCGCAATTACGCGCGCGGGCACGTGACAAATCCCCCGGCCACAATTTACCACGCCAGTCTAGAGCCTCGGCTCCGTCCGAAAGCAACAATTAAAAAGTAAGTCGTCAGCGCAGCGTCTACGCGCCTCTCCCAGCGGGACGGGGGTGCCTGTATATACCTGGTCGCTCGGACCCTCCGAGGCGAAAGAGAGCAAAGCAAGACGAGGCTCGGAGGTATGCGCACGTCGCGGGGTGGAAGACCAGTCCTCGAAAAAAAGTTCGCGCCAAGGATACGAGGCGAGCGCGGGAAGCAAGCCCATTGGTCGGTGAGACCTGCACATGCATAACACCGCTGCAGCGAATCCGCTTTTGTTTTTGCACAGCGTACGGGGACCGACCGTATCGCGCGAGGAGCGCGGCGACGATGACGACGCCATTTTTAAGGGATCATCGTGATTTATGAAAGCGCGTGGGAGCGACGGGTTTTATCATGAGAAAGTAAAAGTTGGAGCCTCTTGGTATTGTTTTGGGAGGTGAGAAAGCTCCGCGCTGCTATCGCCTGATTAATGGATGAGTTTGACTGGAATTCAGAAAATTACGCGAAATCTTTTTTTTTAATGACTTGCTATAACCTTGAAACGAGAAGTGGCGTAGTATATTATTGGCAAGGATATTATGCTCTGGATTATAATTATTAATTTCTCAATTATAAAATAATATCAAGTTATCTGTAAACGATCGATTACCTTCATTATTACAGATCGAGATTGCAAATTATTTTGATTTATAATGAATTTAATTTTTTTTCAAATGACTGTTTGTATATAACATTTTAATTGCGTTAGGGCTTTGCTTTGTTATCATAAGAATACGATGAAAAATGATAAAATTCCACCAATCCAATATGCATTTAATTTTTAAATATAACAAAAATCGACATGCGATTCGAAGCATTAAGTTATTTTAATAAATTAATTGGATTGACCCACAAAGGCACAAATGTGTATTGATACGAGCATTTCTCACTCGTCTTCCTACATTAGACTAGCTACAAACATTGTCCCGATCCCAAAGCCCGCGCTTTCACTCGGTGGAAAGGGGTCCCAGCGCGCCGAGACAAAAGGCAGCATCTCCTCGTAAACAGGACAAAAACAATAGCTCGGTATGGAGCACGTGGAGGAGGAGGCGTCCGAAAAAAAAGGAAGAATCCGAGCGAAGGATCTCTCCCGCGCGCGGGAGAATGGCCCGCCAAAAGCGTCGGCGTGAAGATCGACGCGCTTGCCGATCTCTCCGGTAGGATCGCTGCGCGCCGGATCCGGCTCCGTTCTCCGCGGTCCACTCCGCCGGGGACCGAGGCTGTTGAACCGACCGCCATCTTGGGTCACGCTCGCCCCGTACGAGCGTAGTACTACGCGCAGCTGACGCCGCCAGCGTACTCTTACTACAATCCACCGGAGTGTACGCTTACGCCCGACGAGCTGGCGCGCCGCTCGCGCACATACGCGGCCGATGAAAGTGGAGACCGGGAGATACACTGGAAACGGCCGCTGACCGATTAACTCCATTTGTGGCCAGGGACACATTTGTTTGCGCTCGAGCTCTGCGTGTTAGATTCTTTGAAGAAAAATATGAAACGCTATTCTTTTGGAGTTTTTTTTTTTTTTTTCAAGACGGACCGAGCGTGCGTTCTGTAATGTAACGGAATCTTTCAGGGCCTCGGAAAAATGTGATTTTGAGAGAGTAGGACTGACGATGCTAACTGTTTCTTGATATTATAATCAAGTGAAGAATAAATTACTGAAATAAAATACTCGGTGTTTTCTTGAAGTTTAATTCTTGCGGAGAAGATAAAAATTGTAGTTTATAGGCTCATTATAAAAGTGAATTTAGATGAACTACCATATATGTATACGATTTATTGAATCATAAAATGAATAAGTTTAGATAGTTAAATAGTAATTCGAGCCAGAGATAGTATATAGAAGTAATTAAAAATTGCACTATTCAAACTCTGAAATATGATCAGTTTTAAAAATTAAATTAAGAAAAAAACAATAAAAAAAATCATCAAATTTTTTCAACACTGAATCCTGTTAAAAAAAATTGAGCTTGCATTAAATGAAAAAGTAAACTTATAATTATCATTGAGTAAAAATTCCGATACGTCCCGCCATTGAATGTTAAATGGAGCAATTATTACATGATTTCATTCTAACAAAATGTCTATTATTTGAGCAGCATTGTAATCTACGGATATATGCATATTAATCGTTAATTCTAATCTTAGTAATTAGCATGATAGTACATAAACATATGTGAGTGGGTACGACAGTTTTTTGTACAAAAAGTGTATAAATACATCAATACATGACGCATTTCATTAATGCTTTCACCACCTGTGTCATCAAAAACTAATTGTAACTAAATTACAATACGTATACGAAAAGCTAAAGTTTGATTCAATTTTTTTATTTACCATAATTTACATAATGACAAATATTTCACTTGAAAACTGATAAGTTGAATTTTAGATTATTCTTAGAGAAGAAGAGTTTAAAAATGTTAGTAAGTCAACTTCGCAGTTGCGACTTAAAAACGATGTTATTCAGTATTACGTGTCTATCTAATGATAAGATCGCGATCAAGAAAGATCTTCAAAAAAATACGCGAAGCAGCAAATGCGACATCAAAGGGACGTCTTATAAAGCCTAAACTGTACGCCCATTTGAATCTTTCAATCGGCTCCATTGAATCGCGCGTCGTGGTGTGGTTATGTTATTGTAACCTGCGGAGGCCACATTTTCACGGAGAAATCGAAAGAAGCGCTGGTTGCGCAAAAGGAAATCGATGCGTCGTCGTCACCGGCGACACGGACAATGCCGGTCCCCAGGTATTGTTTACAGGCGCGCGGACATCGCCGGCCGGCTTTGCAAGGCGATCGAGTAGCCCGATAGGATTGAACGCGGTCCCTTTAATCGACGCGAAAAGCCGCTTGTCGCCTGTAATTGTTCGTGCTCAAGCTCGATCGTGCGCCTCGAGTGTGCACAGCGGGTCACGTATTTTAGCGGGGATTCCGTTCATCATGGTCATCATGGAATTTTAATTAAAAAATAAGCGATGAAAATTAAAAAATGAATGCTCGCTAACGTACGGCTGTAATTTCTACTTCAGAATTTCACAGGGTGGAAAAGAATCTTGGGTTCTATAAAATACAGGGTGAGTATAACAAAATGTTTTATATACACTTCACACGTTTGCAATATAATGAATGTCAAAATAAATCTTTAAATTTGCGAAAAGAGTTTTTATATTTTTATAAAGAATCACATTTGTACAAATATTATTCAAAATTCATTAAAATTTTGAAAAATTAAAATTCTGTTGACCATTTTAAAAAATCTTACTGACTTAATATTTTGAATGTAGAAAAAAACGGCAGAAAAAATGTGATGCCAAATAAAAGCACATGTGTACAGAATATTATTGGATGAATGAATGTACATGTATATATTAACGTATGAGGCAATTCCATGAAATTAAGTTGGAAATGTACGAGCGATTGTTGCGCAACATTCGGAGAGATTTACGTAAAGTGAGCGAAAAAAGTTTATTAAACTTCTTCTAAATTAGGTCACGACTTCCCTAGAAAAGAAAAAGGATTTTAAACTGGTCGCTTCGAAACGCACCTGTCACGTTTGCGTAAGGATATGATATACTTCGACAATTTGATTGTTGACGGCTGCTAATGGCTGGCCATTCTTTACGTTCCAAAGCGAATCAGTGACAAATGGTATTATAAATCAGAAACGTCGATACACATTTCTGCAAATGGAAAGTTTCGAAAGTGCCCTACTCTATCTGGCAATAAAGAACTAATAAATTATTGTGAAATCAATGAAATTCAACCTTGTAATTTTGGAGTTACAGCTTCTTATCTATAAATAGATGATCAAATAAAAATATACTTAATGTCTTAAGAGTAACTGAACAAATGTTTTGTAGATAATCTTTACAGTAGATTAATATGATCAAAAATGAGATTTAATTATGAATGAAAAGTCTGACATAAAAAATTGAACATTTTGAAGATATTGGTAGTTTTAGTTTTTGTGGAAAGTAGAAAGATTGCGTTTTCGACTCGCATGATCGAACGTTTTTATAATTAGAAGCAGCATCTTTTCATATACACGCGCCATTAAGTTTGAACCCTTCGCAACTGGTTATATATACAGGTGCTTTCTCACGGCTCCCAATTCACTCTACCATGAAACTCAAATTGCAAAAAAACAATACGAATTAAAGTTTATAGATATTTGTTGTAAAAGGGTAACATTTTGTTTAAATTACTTGAAAAAATAATTTCTTTTCGATTAGTTGAAATTAAAGTATACTTTCTCTTTCTTTTAGATGTTCACATTCATACTCTTATAGTGATTTGATTATTTCCAATAGAACCTACAGATTTTAAAATAAATATTAATGCAAACTCAATGTACAAAAAGATATATTTAATCTAAATAAACTCGGGGTATCGGATGTACCGCAACGGTGCCAAAAACTTTAAATTGAGTCTGAGAATAATATACGAAAGTTTTTCATGTAATTTTTAAAGAAAAAAATTGAAATGAAATCCCAATTTATACAATTAAAATATAAAACATGCAATAATGCACTTCCCACGAAACAAACCATCTAAAATTACACTAATCATCCAGCTCGATTGTAAAGGGAGCTAATTAAATCTCGACGCTAATAAAATTTCGCTTATCACCTTTAGTCTCTGTTACATTTGCTACATACACGTGCACCTCCCGCAATCTATATCTCTCATCACTACTATACCGAGACTAATCTCCTAATTCCTACCTCCATCCTCCTCCACCAACTCTACCTCCCACTCCTTTAATCGAGAAATAAAGCATCACCTTGAAAGAAAAAAATTGGTAAGGAACGAACAAAAGATAAGGACGTAGGAAAGAAGCCGACTCGTCAAGAGTGGAAAGAGAAAGAGCGGGGAACCCCCCGCAAATTGTGCAAGAGAGAGACAGAGAGAGAGAGAGAGAGAAATAGATCGCAAGCCGACAGCAGGGGCGCTATCAGATGAAGAAGGCAGCCGCACTGACATGGGCAAATTATCTCGGGGCCGGCCACGTGAGAACCGGCGTGTGTTCCGGCGCAGCGACTTCCGCTTTCCGCCGCCCGCCTCTCGGACGCGAATCGCACGTGGTCGCGCCGAGCTACTGCGTATATGCCCGCTTTTTCACACGTCAGGTCAATTCGCGAGCCGAGTTTTGTTTTTACGGATTAATTTTTACTGCTGGCTTAAGCATTTGTGCATTCACTTTGACGGTTCAATAATGATTTGGTTTATTTCGGTGGCCTAGTTGTTATTGCATCAGAGATTTGATAGGTGTGTGATTTTCAATTGATTTATGTAGTTTAAAAACCGGATATGAACGTACACGTGTACGTATGATTATGATGAAGTACTGGATAAGGCGACTGTTCGTACCAAATCAAAATGAAAATGTACGATAATCCTCCCACTGTATTATAGGAATAAAAATAATTTTCAAGATTAAATCTAAAATATATACCAATCCTCTAACGAAATTAAAAGCGAAAGCAAGTGCAGCGTCGGTGGCACCCGAGAAACCTCGAGCGGCAGGTCGTTCGTATTAAAAACCGCTTCCTTCGCCCACCGTCTCCTCCCACGCTTCCTCGCCTAGAACGATCCTATTAGCTTCCCGCCGGCGCGTATATGAGCGTCGGCGCCCTTTTTTTTCTATTCATACATCCCGGCGCTTTTTTTCCTCGGGGCGCTTATCGCGCCGTTTTCGCGTCGGCCCGGTCACGCTGGCTGCGCCACGTGGGATCGCCGGCCGGCGCTTACGTGCGCGTAACACCCCTTGTTTTCCGCCCTGTTGCCGGGCCCTTTCAGGGCCGACGCTCGAATTACGCGTTCGCCAGTCGGGCTGCTCGATGCTATTGTCCGAACGGGACCACTGCACGAGGGTGCTTACTTGCTGAATTTTAATAAAGTTGTGATGATTTGAAGATTGATTACACGGATTTATGTTTATTAGGCCGATTCTGGTGTAATTTTCAGAAATTTAATTTAGTTTTTAATTAATTAGAGAGATGTAATCTTTAATTATCACGCGTACGTGATTGAATAAAATAAAGGGAGTCTTAAAGGAAGAACATTTGTTATATTGCAAAATTATACTTAAAATTGCAGTTGAAAAGTAACATTTAGGATATCAATAATCAACAACTGTTAAGCACTTGACATGAATGAAAATGCATATTAATTTAAAGAAAAACCTTAGTAATTGCAAAAATAAATATTATAATTTTCTTGTTTAATTAATACTCATTACCACATTTAATTATTCAATTGATTAAAATTTTAGTCAAACCAGCCCAACAATAGTAATATTTCGTCAAATTCACATGAAAGTGAAATACCGTCAAAATTAAAAAAAGAAGACAATGACATACGGAAAAAAGTGAATCTCCAACGAAATCACCAGAACAATAATCATTTCATATACTCTACATAAAGTGACTCAATGAGATTCATTAGCCCCATTAGAGCAAATGATAATGTTCGAGAGAGCATCATAATAGAGCAGTGCCTGAGTCAGTCACACGCCCGGCGAGCTTTATATATTCCCGCATAAAAACGCCGAAGTGGCTAGGAGCGCAGGGATGGGGAGAGCAAATCCGCGGCGCGGTGGGAGATTTAATCGCGAATTATACTTTGAAATCAGAGTCGTCGCGCGCTTTTTACAGTGATTTTCGAGCGATCGCGGGGGCGCCCGGCGAGGGAGGGGAGGGGGGAACGGCCGGGGTCGAAGGCACTTAACCCGATAAATATTCAGAGAGCGAGGTGTACTTACGAGGGCGGACCCGGCGCTCGGGCGACTCTCACGTGGCGCAGCCACCGTGTCGGCGACCCGCGCGCCCTCATTATGCCCCTGCGGCTTCGCTAATTTCGAATCACCGAGGAGACGCTCCCGAGAGCTCGTCCCCGGGCACCTGACCCTCTTCTCCTTCGATCTTTAACTTTCTTCTCGAATTTTTTTTCTTCTTTTTTTTACGCGAAACTTTAAGATTAGCAGGGAATAAAGTATCGATTTCGACGATTTCGAAATTTTGATTTGACCATAGGTAGTATTAATTTCAAGTAGTTAATTAAATTTTGGTTTTAAGTCGGTCGAATCTCATAATTACTTCTTGTAGTAAGTAATTTACGAATTATTTTGAATAATTGAATTATCTTGAAAATAACAATTTTTTTATTTTTGATATAATTCAATCAATAATTAACAAGTCAATTATGCATTACGCCCTGACTTAAATCCAAAATTGAGTTACCAATCAATAATATTTTAAAGTACTAGTAAATTATATTTTGCATTTTCTATAAATCCACATTCATCGACAAATCGAATCTACAATGATTTTCATCAATAAATTTAATGCTCAAAAATATAATCTTGGGACTTTTTTAAAGAAGGATAAACTACAATTTGTCGGTTTGCTGAAACCAAACTAAAACTCGTCAAGTCCTCATATATTCATTATTGTCACTACTTTTTATAACAATAATCTCATTTAATGATATTCTTTGCTTTGCAAGTAACCGATTATTCTGATATGAATTGTTCAAAGAGAAAAAAATACGTCGAACCGATAATACAGTTATTTACGTATAAAGAGAAACAGGTAAAAAACAAGCGTCTACAAGTGTTGCCTATAATTACGATGTAAATACACTTCTTAATTTTAATTCCAGCAATGAGTGTACAGGCTCAGTCCCTCGCTCGGTCCAATTTGTACAATTAGCTAATTTCGACTAATTTTCACCGCTCCTTCAAAAGACCGACGCTAGCCGCGCTGAAATCCTTTCGAAAAACACTCGTCCGTCGCAGCAGCCGCGTCATTACCCCTATTAAAAATCCGCGAGATTCCTGGAGCCGCCGAGGTCCGAACAATGCGCTCGGATTTTCTTTGGTCCGCTCTCGGGAATACGAAAGAGCCGCGCTGACGAGGGACAGCTGAAATCGCGGCCCCTGGTTTACGGCCGTTTAATTAGCGAGCGCCTCCGAGCGGCGTTCCTCGCGCTCCGCGGCCTTTTTTTTTCGCGGCGCAAAAGAAAATTCGAAAAGAAACGGCCGGGGCCTTTTGTGCGCCCGCGACACCAGCGCGGTGGGGGCGAGGCGGTTTTACGGCCCGTCGTTCCGCGAAAATAACCTCCGCGCGCGCGCGGTAGCGCCTGAAATTGCGGCCGCTCGCGAATCATCGCTGCCCGCAACGACGTCAATTACCCGCCCCTAACTACCCCTGCTTCTATCTCTCTCTCTTTCTCTCTCGTCCCGCGGAAATTTCCCCGAGGTTCCGAGAATTCTCGAATCCCGCGACCCATTAGCGCTCGCTCCGGATCTTTTCTTTTAGCGCCGCGAGCTGTGACCTCACGGTCCACCGGAGGTATTCAGGATTTTTTTTCACCTTCGTGGAGCTGGAGGAACCTTTCTTCGGGGTAGAAGATCAATTATGTTTTTTGAATTCTGATTGCTTAATTAACGAGTGACTCGAGATACACATCTACAAGCACACTTCGAGGTATGTAAAAAAAAAGTTGACGATTGGAATATGCAAAGTGCTGCGGCGGGCAGATAAATAAACAGCAAACATTTAATTGCGCGCTATCGGATTATCATTGAAAATTCTCCCGGTTTTCAACGGAAAGTCGCGCACGACGTAATTACAATCGCCGGGGAACAAGATCAGTCCTTCCAGATAAGTCCGCGCAAACACACTTGGAATGGGCAGAAATTAAAGGACAGCGATAAAAGCGCATTAATTTTTCTCGATGAAATCGCACTTTAACTAATGCCGCCTTATCGAGCGCGCACGTGGCGGCATAAATCAGACGGGCAGCGCCGGCGTAAAGTAATACACCACCGCGGAGCCGTGCCGAACGGCGAGAGATCGCGGGTCCATTGTCCGGCCGATTAAACCGGACCTCCGAGCGCGATCCTTAATAACAGCCTTTTTTCGAATCAGTCGGAGCGCCGCGCGCGCCGGGGGTAAGGCTCTCTCGGGGCGCGTGACGCAACGCCCGATTTCGCCCGATTAAAAAGCTTTTGTCTCGATGGCAGCGCTGAATTAATTGCAGTTATCGCCCTCGCTGTTTGCGTATGCTTATTCAATACTCAAGGAGCGTGACCTTTTCTTGTTTGTTTCTCGTCTGGTTCGACACGAATTTTGCAATGAAAAATTTATTGGTGGGGTACTACACAAGTGATCTGTTTTGATGTTTCTTTTTTTCAGTTCGGTTTCATTAGGTTGGTTATGACGCAGGGAGCTTTCGTTACTTACGTAATGAGTGATTGTATGGCGATTTGTTGTAGTCAAGAAGTGATCTTACCTGCAACAAATAAAAAGAAAGTTGATTAATATATGATTACATTTGTTTAATGATCAATAAACATGTGAAAATCGTAAATGATCTTGTTACATAAAAATCGTATTTAAAATAATCATTAATAGTAACTTTTCTCGAATGGATATACAATCAAGAAATAATTAAGACAAACAGTAAATTCATTAGCCCATTTCTTTTTAAAATTTAATTAGAATTGAAGAATATAACATTTTCAGAAAAATTTCGCTCTCTAGACTTGAATCAGTGACTGGCATTTAAATTAAGAAATATTCCACGAATGGCTACTACGGCTGCAGTCATACAAGTCGACATTTTCAATTACGTAAAATCTTAACATTGAATTTAAACAGAAAAGTTCCAATTAAATACATCCTAAAGCAATAAAAAAATTAAATAACGCGGTTACCAAAAGGTACTATTAAAACAATAAAAGCCGCCTCTCGTTTAACCAAAAAGAAAATAACAGATCGAGAAACTGCTCTCGTAACGTTACTTCACGATCCTAAACAATTCAAACATATAATTTGGATCGATCTCTAACGGAGCCATCACTCCGAAACTCGTCTAATGACGAATAGCCGCTCTCGCCGCGACGACCGTCCACGACGAGATCGCCTATATAACTTCGAAAATAAAACGCGACACACCAGGGGAATCCGAATAAAATGCCGTGGACGCGAGAGAGAAGTCGGAGTCGCGTTGCAGCGGCGTCAAACGGTATGTCCAGGCGCGGCAAGAACAGCAGCGAAAATTGCGCGCGGAGACGTCGTAAAGCCGCGAACTTCCCCGGGGGAAGAAAATCAGCATGCGGCCGCGCTGCGGAATGCGCCGGCAAGAAGTCCGGCGAGAGCCTCGGCCGCTACCGCCCCTTTCATCTCGCGAATTTCCCGAGGCTTTTTTTGCGCGACGCGCGTTTCCCGCCGTCTCCGAGCCTACGCGAAGGCTCGGTTTACGCGACAATTTAGTACCATTGTCCGCTAGGTTCTCGAATTTTTTTTGTTTTTCAAGTTTTTGTTTTAGTTTTGATCAAAGGGTTAATTGCTCAAGTTGCCGGGATAAAGTGCGTAACTGGTTCTAGCATGAAAATAAGGAACTCGTTAGGGCGCGGTAATGGCTGAATGTAAGTCAAAGTTTTAAGAGCCACCGCGGATTTTAAATAATTATTGCTGTATAAATTTTCTGTTTTGATATACGAGTGGTTTGATTGGTACTAATGAACGGGAAAGTAAATTAAAACTTATTTTAGTTCAGTCAAGAGTTACGGTCATTCGCTCGAAATATTTTAAGCCTAGATAATTGCTGAACAGCTTGAAAAATTATCGTGCATTATTCATGGACCAAAATAGTTACCGCACCATAATAGTAAAAGCACCGGACTTTAAATACAAATTTTTAATGAGTTTCTCTTCTCATGGAGACGGTGTTGAATCCATAAATACACTATACCATACATATTAATTAATTACCAATTAAATTTCCCGAGATAAGCTTACACCTGCCCAAAACAAACGTTTGTCACTTTCATAATCCAAATCCGAAAATCCCTCATGAATTCCGCTCCGGCTCGCGAGAAACCGTAAACGCTCTCTTCCGCGAGGCCCCGCATCTTAGCATTTTTCGCTCTGCCGTTCGTGCCCGGATAATACCGCTACCGTGGATTCCGCGCCTGCGGAGCAGATATCTGCGAGCCACGCCCCGCGCGCAATGCGTGCAGGCCGCCGCGGCTTTCGGGGCCTCGATTGCCGCACCGCCGACCTCCGATGGCCGCGCAGTTCCCGGAGCGGTTTCCGCGTTCGGCGGAGCGCGTTCCGGCCGAGCGATTGCGGATGACCGGCCGGCTTTTCGCTGCCGCGAGATGGGATGCACGTGCAACACGCTGCACCGATTTGCATCGGCGCGGTTAATTCGTAGGGGAGAAAACGCTGCTCTGAAACGGCAGTAGCGTCGGTGTTTCAAAGTAGCCCAGTGAGATAGCGAGAGGCGCTGGGTGTGTTTGTTCCTTAATGGATTGGTAATCGGGCTGGGCTGACGGAAAGTGCGATAATCTCGATTAAATGAAATGCTTAATGACTATTATATTATCCGTGCTTTGAGGGTAATGGCTATGATTTCTAATTGGTAATTTCCAGATTAAACTATGTTTGTTTACGAGAAGATCCAGTTAAAGGTTTTCAAAATGGAGCATAATTCGAACGGTGAAATAATATTGGAAATAATAATAAGAAAGGCTTTTGTAGATCGAGTAGTACTGACCGCATCTTATTCGAACTGGAAAAAAATACGAGTGTCACTCATAATAATCAGCAGGGAGTCATCTGGTCGACCGCCCAGACAGCTATCGCGTTACCGCAGCCTACGAAGAAAATCGATTTTCTTAAGTAGAATCTAGTAAATTGGATCGCCTCGTCCCTCATACCCAGGAAACCCGAATCGCGCCTTCTCGATAAACAAAGCAGAAAGTGCCCCTAACCCAAATCACATTCAACAAGTTTACCGATAAACCGGTTCGTTTCGACAGTGTATAAATTAAATCACGTAAGAGGAGCAACGAGCCACTGCCGCGGTTCGACAGAAAGAGTAAATTACGGCGATCTTTCGATCGCGATCGTTCGGCGTAACGCACTGCCACGCACGCACAGCGCGAGATAATCGAACAATGATAAACTCGCGAGCTAAGTGGACTGGCGATATTTCAAAGCAAAAAACGGAATACGTGGTATAACGCTCCTTTTTTTACGCCGACGCATAAAGCGCGCCGCGCACGAAAAATCGCTGAAATTCCGCCGGATAAACCATTCCGCTGTTCCGCGCAGCGTAGGCACGCAGATTTTACCCGTGCGGCGATCGGTGAGTCGTTACTCTTTTACGTGAGGGGCTATCGGCTTCAATTAGCGTTCGCTGTAGAGACGGAGCGATTTGTGTGCGGTGGCCACGGGGGTAATGGAGCTGACGGCCGAAGAAACAATTAGGCCGCGAGAGCCGGGTCGATCGATCTTCGGGCCTCGGGCGTATCGCGCGGAGAGGTATGACGAAATTCCGCGATCTACCGGGCCGATAGGTCGCCCGGCGAACGAAGCGTCTCGCTCGATCGGCCCGTCGACCCCGCCGGCGATTGAGATAACAGACGCCGAGAGAAACGTCAATCACGTGATATTTCCAGAGCGCGAGTGACTTTAGGGCTAGGGGTATGGAAGACTACTGCTCTGGCGTTTCCATTGCCGCCGTTTGAAAGTTTAGTAATTGAAACACAATCGCGATCGTCTTTTGTGGAGTGTCAATGGCGTCCATGATATAAGGCATTGTCTTTTGCTGGATTATTGCGAAAGGATTTTTTTTCAATGAAATCGAGCCTTTTTTACGTAAGTGCTATTGACGGTATATTAAAAAAATTATATGAATTAAAAAAATTATGAAGTAACGATTGTACTTTTCTTTTTACGTTAGATCATTCTCTTTAATTTGTATCAATTAAAAATCCTTATGAAGTTAAATTACAATTTCAAGATATCAAGTTTTTAAAATTAGATAATATTCTATGATGATAATAGTGATAAAATATTTTCTAGACTATGGTCATTATTCACTTATAAAACTTTTTAATTGTCAACAAATTATCAAGAATCAAATAAGCAAAAAATTAACAACAATAAGCAAGCTAAACGCATCGATCCTTCGCACGAAAATAAAAATCGATCCGCAAGGATCTCGCGTTACGTTTGAAGTGCGCGGCCGGTGAATCGAGGCTCGCAGGCCTTCGCGACCTCGCGCGGGAGGATGAGTAACGAGCCTCTGCCAGAACTTGAGATCAGTGAGACGGTCTTGGTCCAGTGACGCGCGCCGCGTGAGATTCAGCAAAGGAGATGGTATCGGTGCTCGCCGCCCCCTGGGCCTCCTCAGATTTCACACGTCGATCCGTCCGGAGGAAATCTCGCGAGGGAGCGGGAGGGTAATGAGGTACGCGTCGTCCGAACGTGAAATTAGCCCGGCGGGTCATGCGTGAACTCGCTTGTACGCGGACGTTTCGAGCACCCGGGGCGTTACGATTTCTCGCCAGATCGGTTCAATGCTATCTACCTTACACTTTTGGCGATTTCGTAGTGTTTGATTGTCTAGAATTGATCAAGATAGATTGGGGGAGAAAAATTTATATTGGAAGTTTAAACAATTTTTCAAAATTACTAAATTTTCATTAATTGCAGTTGTCTTTTTATTAATTATCAATTCAAAGCTTAAATAAATTAATGAATATTTTCAGTGTTCCGGTTAAGAAATATGAATGATGGTAAAAAAGGCAATATTTGTTGCTGATTTCCACAAAACTTACCTCAATTTATCAACTTGGCATTTCTCAAGTTGATAAATTGATTTCAACTTTTGAAAGAATTCACTTGTAAAATATTTTTATTATGATCCTTTCAATCTAAATATAAATATAAACTTTAAAAATAAAAACAAATAACATTATTATCAAATTAAATCTGAAGATTAAAATCTCATAAAACAATAAAATCTGAAAAATGTAGCGAAGAGTAATTTAGAAATAAACGCAATCGTCGGTAAGTCAAGTAAAGTAAGAAAGGCCAACGATTAAAAATTTGCAAACAACTATATTTAGGATTCGATTACATCTTCCTCACGTGCACTACGCTTGCCTCACAAGCTTCCCTGTCTTTTATTTACACTTTTAAAACACGCTCGACTGCAACCTGCATTTTCCCCTCGTACCCGCAGCGCACTCTCAAACTTGTGTGTTTTTGCGCGAAATTCCACCGCGCCATTATCTTGATTGATTCTCGCACGACAAACTTGTAATTATAAGCAAGTAGTACGCGCTGCGCAACGCGAGAAAAAGGCGCAAGAAAAGCCTCACGCGGTCCGCGACTGTGTGAAAAAGGGAGAGAAAAAGGCATCCGCTCGCAGATGCGCCGGACGATTATTATAACCGTATGCACAATCCCGTCCGCGGCTCTTTTTCATCGAGGAGGCGCTGGATTACCATCGAATGTCCATTATTCTAATCAATTCGAGGGCGTAACCCGAGTAGCCGCTCGCCTTGACTCACTCGCCGCTTGGACGAGGCGCGTAAGGTGCATCGGCGAATTTCTCCGATATGCCGGCACGGAGTTTGCATTGTACTCGTATTCTCGTGGGACGCTCGCATGCCGATGCGATAGGCGCGATTGAGTGTGCTATGCGCCCGATGCGAAAATCGATCCGCGCCCACGCGAAAATCATCGACCGCTTTATAAATAGACGTCCGGTTTTGTATACACACACTCGAGTGCGAGAACGAGTGCCGGGTGAATCGCATGCGAAAGGAGAAAAGTAGAATCGTGGACATGCTGTCCGTGGGATGGAGGCATTTCGTTTTGAACGAATCTTGATGTCCTTGACTGAATTGTGAGAAGCGCTGGAAATGGGAGGAAGTTCGCTGTTTTCTAAAGTTCGTAGTAATCGGGTGTTAATGGCTTTTGGTTACATAATGTTTGCTGACCTAATATCTTGACCTTAAATAACGTTGTTGTTTTTATTTAAGGTGAAATTATGCTTAGAATAAAAAAAGTTCTATATAAAGTAATGTAATGAATATTTTTTTATTATACTTTTTATAATTATATTATCATCAACGATAAAATAAAAGCACATTTAGAATTTTGCTGCAAAAAAGGAGAAAGTTTGTTTCCTAAAAATTCTTTAAAATTTTAAGACTCAAACGATTGCAATCTTTTTTTTTAAATAAAAGCTTGTCATTAAATTTCTAAAATGTAGTTTTTCCATAGATGATTAACTGGAACATGCTTTTCTTCGTGAACTACAATACTCTTAAAATAGAACGAGAAGTACAACTGCAACCACACCTTTGCAAATAGCTTTCATTATTTACCGTAACAATGATTCATCGGGATCATTACCTCAAAAAAAAAAAAAAAAAAAACATTGCGAATGTAGATTACGAGTGAACACATTGAAGCATCGCGTCAGTGCCGCACAAATCTGAAAAACGTTCTCCAATCTCGCCTCACAAAAAAACCTCTTTAACGATACTCGCAAAAGCGAAAAACATGGAAATGGACTCAGCGGACAAAATTAATTCCCCCGTTGCAACGGTACTCCGAACTGCACACCTCCTCGCGGTTATCGCTGCCTGCAATTGAAGCGGCGCAATTTTCGCGGGGAGCGAATCGAGCGCGCAGCCGGAGAAAAGGGAAAGTGACGAGGAAAAGCCATAGGCGGGCGCGAGTGTAATCGCCGACGAGCCCGACGCCCTTCGCGATCATCTCCGTAAACGCCCACGCGCAACCGCGATCGGCGCTTCTGGACGTGGAAACTGAATTTCACCGCGCGCTCGGGTCTCGCTGTAACTACCGACTGCAGCTTGACGGCCGGCGAGAAAGCTGAAGTTGCACTTTGGATTTTTCTTTCCTTCGCTCGCGCGAGAGACACCGTTCGGTGGCTCGGAAATTTTAAGCGAATACTTTTTCCGGGGTGATTTACTTTACGGGAATATTTTTGCTCGGACGTTTTTAAACAGGTATTTGCTGATTGTTTATTGTGACTTGAGCAAGTGCAAGCGAATATTTTAAGTGCTTCACTACTGTTTACGAATGCGAGCGACGTTTAGAAAGAATTGTTTGTTATTTTAAAATTTTTAAGGATATTTATTATTTTTAATGTTTTGCTAATGTGGAATTATAAATCTTCAACATTTATAAATAATAGATCAATATTTAAATATTATAATTGTTTTGACTTTATTTATTGAATTTTAAAAATTATTCATAAGACTAATTTTATCGATTAGAAAATAATAGAAGTTGTTTTAAAGTATGCATTTTGAGGCTATAATAGTCAAGTAACACAGTGACCCCATTTCAGAGTGGAAAACCAGTATGCGGAATACTTTGCTTTTTATATTTCTCATTTTTCGGAAAATTTTTGAATTCTCTTTGTTGCTAGCAGG
>JAXIUT010012602.1:0-23032 GCA_035586675.1 Eurytoma californica
TACGGAAAAAAAGAAAGAATGCCTCAAATCGCATATTTATCACCCTCGGCTTCGCCTCGGGTGATAATTTACATGCGATTTGGGGCCATTCTTTCTTTTTTTCCCTAGTAGCATAATGTACTATTTTTAGAATGATTTTATAAACTACAGGTTAATTGTAGTCTTAGAGATATTTTATTTTTTTAGACAACTACAGTAATTAAATTGAATAAAGAATAAAGTATTGTTAAAGTTATAAACGATGTTACGTAAAATCCTTTCGGAGAAATGTATGTGAAGTACAAAATTCGTATTTCTTAAGCGTTTGAAACTACACTAATTGATGTGATGCAAAATCTTAAGGTAATATATAAAAGAGGCCATATACTTCAATGAGCATTTATAAAAAATATGGTTTGTAAATAATACTCAAGCGTTACAAATAAAATGCTATGTAAAATTCAAAATTATTTCTCTTGTTTAACAAAATATCCAAATTGTACGTGATTTCCAATCATCTCGATCATTTTATCATTATATTTCTGAAATAAAATACTTAACCTAGTCAAATTAGCGCCATTCTAATAGTTTTTCTCAATACGCATGATAAATTATTTTGTCTATTAACGTTTCTAAAAAGTTTTATTTATTTGTAACTATACTAAAGTTGAATAGGGTTGAATCAATATTTTCAGTGAAATATATACATTGCAGTAATAAACGTTTATTTACAAAATTATGTAGTATATAAATATACATATGTATAATCTACATAAATATGATTTATCTAACAATTATAATTTATAATATTTATATTTTGTTAATATATTTTAATATACAAAAGAATCTTCATTTTTAAATTTATTTGAATATTTATTTTTCTGATGAAAGGGATTAAGTACTTTTATTACAAATTCACACATAAAAGCGAATAGATCGCTGACATTAAACTATTAGTTGGTTTCTTCAAACATTATTTTGTACTTTCTTTTCATTAAAATACTATTAAAACATTAAATTAAAAAAATAGTAAAGAAAAGTCTAAAAAAATTGCTTTTCTCTTCGTGGAAACAAAGTAGTATAATCTCAATATATTCCATGTTATTTTGAATATGAATTTTTTCAACAATTATCGCAATTAGCATTGTAAATAAAACAAAATACCTTTGGCACATTTGAAGTGAGGAATATTAAGGGCGATGTAACAGCATTTACCTATCTCGAGAACAATAAATTTAATATTATTCAATCTATGTAGAAAAATAATAAATTTGATTAAAGAGCAATATATATACGTTAAAATGACCTGTTCAGGAGACTGTAGCTATTTGACAAGTTTGCCGTGGCTCAGTCTCGCTGTCCTCATCGGTCTCGCTGACCCACGAGGACCGACGCTCGTGTCATATATCCCCATTAGTTTCACCAAAGCCTGGTCGACTCGAGACACAATCATCCAACACTTCCGTAACCTGCAATCTCAACAAAGTTCAATTATTGGCTTATATGTCATATTGCGATGGGATCTAACTAATTTTGTTTAACTTGCTTTTCATGTTCAAAACAACAATTTGCCTAACATCAATTTAAATTTCAAACAAACTTCACCTTTCAATTATTTTCTATTATTTTCATTACGCTCAGTCAATTAAGTCAATTGTATAATATTTATTCAAATTATATACACATACTGTGTAAGTATAATAACAAATTTTTTATTTTATTTACTAAAGTAGGCATATTATTATTTACCAAAACTTCTTCAAAGTGGTTATAGTAATCCGTTGTAGTATTTAATAGACTTTGGCCCATCGAATTTGTTGTTTGTTCAAATTGACAAGACGTACGGTAATCTAATGCACTCATCGCTGCATAAATAACTGATAAAATGACTAAAAGTCCAGCTAGAAGCCGAAATTTAAAAATCTTTTGTAATGCTCATCTAAAAAGAATGATAATGAAGTATAAGAAAAATGCGATACCATTAAAAAATGAGAGCCAAAGTTTGTGCGGTTTCCAAGCCAGAAGAGAAGCAATCGGCAGATAAAATAATCCTCTGCGCCAGCCACTTGTCGTGGCAAGTGTCACAGACCAGCAGCGAACTCCAAAACTCTCCTCGCTTCTGCAAAAGATAATAAAAACATTTTACAATAAGACTTTCGTTCGATCGCGAATATTTTTCAATTCTAGATGTTAACGATGCTATTCATAAGAACACTTAAATCTTGCATTCTCGTATTTCTCGCTATTGCGAAAACAGCTTCACTTTATTTTATTTTAAACCGTAACTCACCTTCCGCAAATTCGGATGAAAGCATTAATCACCCACTGTGTTTCTAAAAAAAATATAATTCCTGAGAAAGCTCTGAAAATTGAACAAAAGTAAGATATTAAGTCAAGAAAACAAATTGAAGATTACAGTTTTATCATTTCCTTATATTTAGTTAAATAGATAATTACGGAATAAATTGAACTTTTTCCTTACAAAACGTAAAAGCCAAGTACGTGTCCGTGGAATGCAAAGTCCGCCCCAACTCCGCAAGTTACTGAAACAGTAGACATTTATGTTCTTTTTTTTAATTTTTTATCAAGACTGGTGTTTAAATTATTATCTGTTAGTCCCTTTTTATTAAAATAGTTATACTACCATAGTAATATTAATAATATTTATGCTCGCATATGAAATATAATTAAAACACATAGTTATTTTGAAAGCATGCCTCACGAGCTTTATCATTATTTTGTTTGCTTTTGCAAATGAACTACACGAGGGCAAATAAAATAAACAAACTCAATTTCACTCTTGTTTAACAGTTTTCTGCTCTCAAATTCGAATCTTTATGGTAGAAACAGGCACGACTGTTTTATGATTTCGCATTTTAACTTTTTCCTTTTCCTACCCGCAGAGGTGTAATTTCCGTTCTGCGGCTTTTCCTGTAAAATCAAAATCTCTCCGCCAATGGACTAAATGAGAGGCCGTTTCAATTAGCGGTTGTTCCTTAAGGAAAAGTGCGCGATAATTAAGGTGCAGAAACCCTGAGAATAATTGAGGACCAGCTCAATTTTCTCCATCTCTATATCTATCTTTGTCGTTTTTTTCATTCATATATTGATTATTCTCTCTTTCTTTCGTACGAAATTAATTTTCTATCGATTATTCAAATAAATCATTAAAGTGGAAAAAGAATAAGAAACGATTCATTATTTTTATTATTTTAAAATAATAAGTGCTTCTGTAAAATGAACGCTCCGAAGAAATATTTCTGGCAATGTTGAGCAGCGAAGAAAATCAGGTTTACCTTAAAATCAAGTTTCCTTAACGACGATTAGATTTGTCGTTCGATGGATGAAATCACAACAAGAACTCTCTAGAAATTCAAGAGAGAAAATCTTGTAAATCACTTGCCGTTAAAGTTTAGTAAATAGTTTTTACAATAATTTGAGCAATTGAAAAATTCCTAAAGTGAATTGACATATTTGACAATTTTTATTTGCAAAGAAATTGACCTTTAGATGAAATTAGACAAAAGTCTGCGGCGATGAATTTGCATAGTAAAGTTCCGAGTAGAAACTATAGAGACTAGACTGCGCTATCGCGCTCGCATTGCTAGCATTGCTCGCATTACTGCTGCATGAGGTACATTGTGCACCTGCAAGCTAGCCATGTATGCCGCCGACGGCACCGTCCCCGTTACGCGCATCACTCCACTACTAGTCCACCTGGAAGCTTCCGCTCGACAAGATCACGTCTCGCGCGCAGATAAAACACCAACTTATTATCTTTCCCCATATGACTTCTGCCTCTCAGTAGTCTCAGTAAAATTCTCCCCAATTTAACGGAGGAACCCACGCGCGTTTTTTTTCTTCTTCTTTATAATAACAACTAAGTTCAGTGAGCTGCGCAGCTCATTGACAGGTAATTAGTTTAACCACCACGGCAATTAGAGAGTTAAACAGCATCTCAAGTTTGGGAAGTGCAGTCGCGTGATATCAAAGTAACAACGTCCTGTGCTGAATAGAAGTTAACGATATACATGATAAATGAGAAAACAGCCACTGAAAACTCAACTTTAGTGCAAGAAAATAAGTAAAAACAAACTAAAAGTATTTAGATACTTGCCAACTATTCTTATTTCTAGGATAATTCATGGAATGTGTTCAAAATGAAAATCATGCTGACTCTGCACATCGCTCTTTACGTGGAACCTTCACCCGCTACTCCTCCATTTAGAACATTCAAAGCTTGCAAATTCCGTTAATTTACGAATTGAAAAATAATTGACACGTATTTTTTCTTTTTTCAATTGAATGATTATTAGCAGAAACACACTATGTAGATATACTGCGCCGTATTGAGGTCACATTCATAGTGATTTTGAATCTGCTATATCTTTGTTAAAAAAAAAATACGTGTCGATTATTTTTCAATGTTCTATTGAAGGATGTAATGGAATTTTTCATCACGCTATAATAGTGGCAGGTACACAGTGGTGCGGATGCAGCTCGCGGCGAATAAAAGGACACAGCGAGCAGAGCGTTTTTTATTTACCGAGCACTCGAGGGCAGCCGCGAAACGGCGCTGGCGGGTGGATGATGCGCGAGACTCGCCGCGAGTTTCGAGGCGGAAGATGAAAGTCTCGCTGATCTGCGCTATATCGACCGTTGAGAGCGTGCATTCTGCCTGCTCTCCCCTTGCCTCGTGGATTTTCTCGCTTTTCCTTTTTTCTCCTATCCTCGTTCCCTTTGTTGCACTCCGGGCCGAGCTCCGGGCTGAGCTCCGGGCCGGGCGCGAACGCAGCACAGAAAGGGAGGAGTTCCTTCGTCACAGTGCGTTTTGGTCATTACCACCAGATTAGCAGCCCGTTAAGCTCGGCTCGAACGGGAGAGGAGAAAATGAAAGAATGTTCATTAACGAAATGTCACAATGGAGAACATTCCTTGAAATGCCTGCATTGCTATTGTCTGCTTACAAGCGCAACTTTTCAATCGATCCTCGGTAAGCTTTAGAATTATTGAGCTCATTTTATTTACAACGCAAATAAACGCACTGCTCAATCATTTTAAAGAAATTAAACTGAACTGAATGCTCAAAGCCTAAAGCTTAGCACTAGCTTTAGTTCGAATACTAAATATATGAGACGATAAGCAAAACACCATCGGGTGGAGTGATACAAGTAATGTAATCTGCCAATTAGACTTCTGCCAAGAGAGATTCAATCTGGAATCACAATATTGTTACAGCAGAAACTATGAAGGTAGCTCTCGCGAGCTTGCTAATTGATTCACTGAATAATATCTCAAGATGTTGAACAGTATAAAAGAAAAATCTGGTGGTAATTTCTACTATTAGCAAGGTATATCTGATGGTAAACTACACATATACCTTCCTAATTTAAAGTTTGTGTTCTTGTTCAACGTTCGTAGAGTCTGTAAAGGTAAACATAACGTATGGGAATTTTTACTCATCAATTTTTATACGTAATTTCATTTTCTTTCTGTAACAATCAATTAATTACATTAACTTATTATTCTTTATTATATTTCTTAGGTTAGTTCAAAGGAAATAAATTGCAATTTACTGGTATACTATCGTTTGAAATTAAATCTAAAAAAATGAAAATAAATCATTCTGCGTACTATTGGATATTTCAAAGCCATAAAGTTTTCATACAATCCTATTGGCTACTATATACGAACTCACTATTTCTGCTCACATCATTTTTCTCAAATAACGGGAAAATGGATTTAGCTTTCAAATTTGTTTCCAATCGCATATTGACGAGAAACTTCCAGAATGATGTCTAACTTTTTCTATAAAAGCGATAAAAGAGAAGAGGTTAAAAATAACAATGTGTCAAAATACAGTGGTGGTTATATTTTTCCACATTTTTATTCAAGCTAATTTTGTATGAAAAAATAATTAAAGGTGCCTGAAATGATTGCGAGTAAAGATCGCGAAGTTGGTATGTTATCTGAGTTTTTCATTGAGGTAGTCTTACAAAGTTATTAAAACTCGGTTTCTTCTAATCTTTTTCTAATTTTATCTACTTTTACTTAATCTTAGATAATTAATATGCCATTGTGTAGGCCTCTTCGCGGCCTGTAATCCGAAATAGCAGATATATAATACAGCCATCAATCAGCACCTTCAGTTAATCCTACCCTCTCACTGTCGATACCTATAGCTTCTTTTCATCAAGTTATTTCAACCGCCTATTGCTTCGACAATAAGTCACTAAAACTTTTGGGAGTTTTGTATCTCCTATTTAACGTAGCTCTTTTTGCCTACATAATCAAGCAGAATTACATATGCCAAGTGTATGAACTATTTTTACTACATTTCTTACCTATCACTTCATATGAAATGTGATGAGGCACTTTATCACTCCAGCTTTTCTATACGTAAATTAGTATTTATGAATTCAAATTTTATTTCCTTGCTTTTGCTTTGGTGCGTCATTGTGTAAGAATACGTAATAACGATTTTTATTAAGAATGTTTTTCACGACTTTTGTAGAAGAAACAGTTCAACAAACAGCAGCAATGCCAAAAAAAAGACAACAAAATAATACTCTCAAAGAATCTCAAAAATGGAAAATGATGGATTTATCATCGTAATTAAAAAATAAGGACTAACCTACTGCAGTGCAGATCCCGACAATCCTAGATAGAGCCGTTAAGTTACGTTCGGCTGACTTTCCTGGCATGTTATTACGATGCAATATAACTTTTCAGACGCTTATCACTCCTCCAGCTTTTTCTTCAAACTTTAAATTTGGCTGATATTTAACTACTTTCATCCAAGTTTTTTAAATCAATTTTATCATGTCCTGGGGAGAAAAAAAAAACTTATTATTCAGTTACAAAATATTTAATGATTTGAAAACAAATTGCAATTAATATTAAAGTTACGTTAAAATTAAAATGAATATTTAAAAATAATTTACTCAGGATAGAAAAAGTTTATTTAAAGTAAAAAAATATCCAAGGATGCATTAATAAAATGATTTCCATCACATAGAAAGATCGCTTTAAGAGTTGAAACGTTCCCAGCAAAAGAATAAATATAGCTTGTCTTGCATCGCGATGTTTTCTAGGGTCTGCAATTTGTTTTTATTACGAGGCAACGATGCAGCGATGGATGTTTATGCGAAAATGAGGAATAAGGTGTAAGCTGGTGCAGAGAAAATAAAGAAAGGGAAGAAGGATAAAGTCGGACGAACTTACTGGTTGACATGTCGGCTCGGCGTCGTGCGGGAAATTCGACAGCGCGGTCAGCGATGTTGGCGCGCGCGCGCGCGCTCGGATGCTACTGAGCGGAAGAGTTGGCGGAGTTGGCGCCGATGTGCCGCCGCTGGGGGGTGATAAAGCGACGATAACGGCCGCGAGCAGGGTGGAGGATGCGAGCTTTTTCCGCGCAAGCTCCGAGGCCGACGCAAGCTCGGAGTCTGCGCGCTCGCGGATGCTTTTTAATGAGCTTTTCAAATATTCACTTTGCGCCCGACGTGCCGTGTGTCACACTTCGCCCACTTCCCTACTTCGCCACTGGAGCCCTGGAGGAGTCGAGCGCCAGCGTTGCCGGGCTTCTTACGATATGCATGCAGGCTCATTGAATTCCCCGCAAGCTATTGAGGTGGCCGCGCTCACCCCTTTCTGCCCTTTCAAAAATTTACAGCGCTTCGGCTAATACAGCCGTGTGCGGGAACCGACAACCCGCCGACATTAAACGACAATTTAAGCTCGTTTATTTTTAACTTATTTGCATTGCATTCGTTAGCAGAACTTCGTTCCGTAAGATGTATATGTACGATGTACAACAGAAAGAACATTTATACTGATAATCTTGTTATTATTACTAGTTTTTTTTCTAATTTTTTCTAACTTTCTAAATAGTAACATTTCGAAGATAGCATTTTACTTTCTTTGTGTGTTTCCAACTTTCACTTTTTCTAAAGATAAAGCTATTCTACTTGACATTTACGCTACTATGGCACCTAAAATGTTTTTGCTGGGCTAGCTCATTCTCTACTGATGTTTACACACTTTGCGTGTCACTTGTTTGCATTCTTCGTAGACTTTAAGATTTAAATTGCTTCATTCAACTTGAGTTTCATAAAGTACAAAATACTTGCACCCTTCAAGAAGAAAGTTACATTTATTTAAAAAAAACAAATTTCCTAAAATAAAACTACTACTTAAATAAAATACTATTATACGGACAAAAAGACCTTTACATTTAAATACTTCATTTTTCATAAAAATATGTACTTGACAATTTTCATTCAAGCTGGGATTAAAGATAGATAGATAAAGAAGGATTCAATTACCGCATTAAAGTGAATGATATTACTGCCGACACAAGGCACCGTCTGAACAAACAAATAAGGGGAACTTGTGTGTAAGATAAAATTTCAGAACATGAGAAAAAGTGACATTAGCTTTGTACACATAATAAATAAACCATTAAGCCAATGTTGAATCAAAATTATTTACTCGATAAACGAAGAAAAATGTGCCAAGCAAATAAATTACAAATTAATATAAGGCTAATTTATTTTAATTACATAGGGGAGAGCTGGGCATAGCGAGGCCGTGGGGCAATGTGAACTTTCGGGGCATAGTATACAACAGTTATATATAGTAATACATCAATGTAATAATGATATTCTTTTAAATAACTTTATTTTCAGTGAGACTTGTTAAGAAATATGTTTCACAGCAAATGAAACATATTTAATGAGGTGGCCCACTATGCCCCGAAGGTTCACATTGCCCCACGGCCCGCTATGCCCCGCTCTCCTCTATATTATTTAATAGGTACCCTTTATAAAGAATTAAAATTCTCTACAATGCGTGAAAATTAATCTAAAACTTATATTTAAAAAGTGCTTTTTGAAATTTTTAAATATGTCTAGAAATGAAAAATAAAAGCAAACTATATCAGTATGAGTGCGCGTAATGTTAATGTATTTTTTACTTACCGTTTACTTTTATAGTTCTCTAATTTTGATAAAAAAGTTTCATGACGGAGAATGAGTTGGATACATCGTGATTATCAGAAAATCAATAATACAGGAGTTAGTATGCAACAAACAAAACCGTAAAAAATAATTAAATAAAAATGTAAAAGGTTGAAAAATGTAAATATACGTTTTTTATTGTTTTTTATCAAACTGACGCTGGTTAAACAATCTCAGTTGTTAATTTAGTTTTATACTACTTCTGCGACAATAGCCTTCGTCATTTCAGAAAGTTGCGCTTTTCACTGCAAAAAGCCTGAGTGTAATTTCATCAAGGGTACAAATCAGATTTACTGGCGAGGTACTAGGTCATAAAAAATGCAATTTTCTTGGAAAAAATTAAATATATTTAACATTATTTTTATAATGCGTGCTATAAAAATATACTTGTATTTGACGGGACGATTTCTCAGTCGTAAGTTTGTGTATAATGTGTAATAAATGTGAAAGTGTATTCGCATGATGAAATGACAAATGAAAGAAAGGCCCAAAGGACAAAATGACATGCCGCACACACAGGTCAAAGACGAAACTGAGTAGTTGACAGTGAGGTAGAGCATTTGGTATAAAACCCGCAGATACATGTACACACATTGGCGAGATTTAGGGACATGCGATTTCATGTGTTTGCGTGTCGCCGATTGCGCCGCGAGATTAAGTACACAGATATACACGTAGCGGCCCTCAACTAGAAAATGTCTAAGAGCCGAGCGTGCACACGGACCGAGCCAGGCCGAGGATACATTTAGTGTTCGCTTTCGTATAACACGCGTGGATTTGGTGTGCGCAAACCGCTGTACCTTCTTACATTATTCCTGGTCCTTTCGCATTAGAATAACATTCTCCTTAGCATTGAAATAGGTACTTTTTACCTTTTTACTCACTCCGCACACTAAATTTAACTTCTTATCAGCCTTTCTCCAGACAGCCTCTTCTATGCTTTAATGTGAAATAAAATTTTATAACTTACGTCAATTTTATTTTATTAACATTCACATGTATTAAATTTCTAACTCCTTCCAAGTAAAGTGAAGTAAATTGCTATAACAATGTATAACTAGCTAACATAAATTGCACATAAATCTATTTACAAATTAGTAAGAGTCCAACGGTAAAATGTGCAATGTCCAAATGATTGTCGTAAAAGCAAGCGCATCGAAAGGACACTCAGAAAAGCGCTCGGAAATACATCGAAAACACTCCAGTCAATTTTCTTAGTGACTTTTTAAAAATGAGTTGCTCAAAATGAAAAAATTTGTCTTGATATGTCATTGGCGGTTGAGGCATTTCGTACGTGAATACTTGACTTTTGCGGCTTTGCCATCAGGCCGGCCGGGCCGAGCCACTATGTGGGAGCCGCGGATTTCGAGGTCGTCGTAGAGGCCGTCACCTCGGGTGCAACTGCGCGGTGAGCTCGGCTGGACCGAGAGTGATATCGGACTTAGGGAGTTGCGGCTGCGACGCGCAGGGACGCTCTCCGCAGTCTTTGTTGGCCTGCAACAATTGCCAACAAATTTATTTATCTTTATTTTTATTTTATAACAAGTTGTATTAGAGGACGCGCTTTCGTGACGGTTGTATAAAGCTTACATAAGTCTGACCTTATCTTGAGTTACACTACTTCACAGCTTACGAAAGATGTTTATCTGGTTAATCGATCCTGAAGTCTACTTTACAAGGCTTTTTAGCACGCAAAACAATGAAACGTTATGAATAAGAAGGCAACGATGTAAATATATGTATATCTTTGCGAAAGATAAGTTCTTATTCATTCATTCATCGAATAAATTGATATAGCGACCGATATCGTCCGGTATCTCGTGCTCTATATTTCTTATAGTCCTAATGTTAAAAAGTAATGATACATTGTTCCATTGAGCTCATTTAAAATGTTAATTTTAATTGATATTTATTTATTGTTTTACTGATTATATTCGTGAAGCAATGTTCAAAAGGCCCTTTACATATGTAAAATTAGAATAATTTTATTAGTATGGTATATATGAATTGATTTACCTTCGTTTACTACTTGGCAGTCTTGAAGTATCAATAGGAGTGAGCTTAAAGTTTTTCGGCCAAATTGTAGGGCATACCGGAGCATTCCAAGTTGATTGCACATGCGGGGCAGCTATTAAGGGCGTCTTTCTTGTTAGAGGTAATTTTCGTTTGGTATTTTCTCGCCTTGAATCTAGGGTAGCCATTAGCAGATATTTGTTAAGCAATCTTTAAAGCTACATAAAAGTTGATATTATTTAGGAAGATTTACTTACAGGAACGAGAATTGCCGTTGCCATTCTGATTATCTCCAAGATATTGAATAGGTGTCATGCGCAGGGTTGTGAAACTCTCTCTCGAGGTAGCGATGAAGGGCACCGGACTAACGATAATCCTTTCATTGAAAATCGTCCCGAGCTTGTTTCTTCGGATTCTTGAGTCTTTCATCATTTCCGGCTCTTTTTCTTTTTCTTTATCCCCGTTATTTTTCATGGACGACTCTAAGCTCTCGACGTTGTAGTAAAAGTTATTGCTGACAAGCGGGTTTTTGCCGGTGGTCGTTGGTGCTGGAGTTACTTTTAAAAGCTCATTAAATTCGTCGCTTAAATCTTCAGCGGCTTTTTCAGCCTCAATTTCGACAAGCTCTTTGCAAATAAACTCGACTATGTGATCGAGAACTTGTTCCTTCGCTTGCCTGTAGTTTGACTGATGTGATGAGAGAAGACTTGCTTCCTGTCGCGAATAAAATATTAAATCGACAAATAAATTAAAAATTATTCTTTTCAGACAAAATCTTTCACTAAGAATCTTATCTTAATTTTAATTTCATAAAATAGGGTATAATTTTAATAGTTTGCATGACGAAACGTGAAGGACGAAGCAGTCAGATTTTTAATTACAATGAATACATAGCGTGCAATATCAAGTTTAAGTACAACATAGTTTACTTTAAAATAAATGTGACTAAATAAAAAATGACCGATCAGGGAGTATAGTTTTCTAATTGCTATAAAGATATCAACATATGTCAAATATAGTTAAAATAATCCCCTTAGAAATCGTGTCAGAGTTTCTGGCGTGCATGGCGAATTTGACGATTGATTAGCATCGCAGCCAGCTTTAATTAGAGATGAAAATCTTAAGTCACGCAAGAATTCGGTACTAATCAATAATACAGGAGATAAAAATTTAGTAAACAAATGTTTAATTGATAGAATATAATAGAAACTTACTGTTGAGAAAAAGTTGCTTTCAAAGGCAATAAAATCGTCGCCCTTGTCATTTCTCTGCGCACTTTTCTCCCTCCTCCTGACTGCGGAGGTGGGCTTGCTGCTCGCCGCGGGGCCTTTCTCAGGATCCTCCTCGTTGAAGAGGCCGTGAGCGAGGATCCTTAAATGGGGCAGCTGGTTCCGCCACTGAGCGCACTCGTCGAAAAGGGGCCCGGCTGCCAGCTGCTCTTCCTCGGCGTAGAGCGTGCGTTCGACTACGTTCCACTGTTCGAGTATGCGGCGCGAGGCCGCGTCCTCGATGTCCTCCGACCACGAGCCTTGCTCTGTCCCACGGTCCCAACTATCCGAGGAGCGGCTCTTGCCGAAGCTGCTCGTTGAATAGCCAACCCCATTGTCGCTACTGTTTTCTTGTCGGATCGTCATACGCGCGGATCGAAGCCTACCGTTGACCTGCTTCTCTGTCACGCTGCTGAGTCAACATTTTTTTCCCTTTTACTTTTTTACTTTTTCTTTAGACAGCTCTATTCATACAAGTAACAAGTAGAAAAGCTAATTCTATAACCAACAACTTTCCCATACTTTGCAAACTTTCAAATTCAGTAGTCATACGTTCTACTTAATGCAGCTAAATTAAAGCCTGAGGTAAACTCATAGACTCATAGACATTGTTAATTATTATTAATTTTGATTAAAGAGAGATAATGGCATGGACATTTTTTGGATATGAAATTTTTAAATTTAAAAAAGAAAAGTTGTATTAAAAATAAAGCAAACAGTCTTATTTGCATCAACGTAATATTGATTAGATAGGGAAAAATACGTCATTAAAAGGAATTTAAATGCATTTCATCGTATACGATAAAATCGATTGACAACTAGTGAGTGCAGATAAAGAAAGTAGTTTTTAATTCGTTTCTGCCTTTTAATTGCTTTCTATTAAATTTTCATTTCGGTTATTTTTTATTTTTGAATTAATTCTTTTGAACGTGATATTTCCTAGAATTGCATATGTTGTGTTTTGTCATAAAGAAACACTTAGGACAAATTAATCGAAAGGTAGAGATAATGAGAATTGCAGTTTGAAGCTTAATAAGCCTGACCAAGTGAAAAAATGAAAGATGAAGGTTTTATTTGTTAAAAGTAGATAGTGCAGTGCCCTGGGGGAAAGACTTAGCAATTCAAATGTGGGGGAGCATTATTAACTGGTGCAGCATTCTCAAGTGGGTTATAACTGTTTATATATTGACGAGCTAGCAAGGTGTGTGTCAACGGACTCTAGGGTGCAAATAAAGAGAAAAGGGTTAAGGGAGCGCGCGAGGTTATAGTCTTGTGATAGAAAGTGGGCGAACCGATAGCAGCTTGCACTCACCGGTGAGTTTTGGTCGTTTTCTTATGCATTGCATGCTTCCCCCTTTCTGGAGATTACCCGGCGACGAAGCAGCTGAGCCCGCGTGCCTCGGCTTATTGATTTTCCTTATCGGCGAACTCTTCTTTTTCCTTGAAATAACGCCATGTTTGTCGTGGATGTCTCCGGGACCAGACAGCCGTGGAGACAGCCGCGGAGACAGCCGTGGGCATCGTCGACAAAACGGTAGGACGTGGAGTAGGACGTGGGGTAGGAGGAAGCGGCGCGGCAGCGGCGGCGGCTACAGTGTCGGCTACTCGGCTGGTGTTGACACCGTCGGCCCCCGGGCCGCGAGGGCGAGTATACCGATACGTACGTTTCGTACGCTGTATACGAGACGCAGCAGTACAGTGCGCCGGCAAGCCGCGGCGTGGCGCGCTTTTATAAAGCAGGCACCCATGCACCGACGTTCACGGATGGACTTTTGAGCGTGCGCGCCAAAGTCGCCAAAGGGGCTTTGATATCTTTGATAGTCCCGCGCTTGTTATATATACTGTACGACTATATACGACTACGACCTGGAGTACGACTGTACGAGTCCGCTATATAGCAGACGACAAGGTCATCGGAGAGCCATCTGCGCGCCAGGAACGCAAGTTACATACTTTGACTATACCTATACCGCCTATATATACGACAGCGACTCACCGTGAGTCGCTCACGACAGACGACAACGCGTTGGCGTTGGCGAGAGCTGGACTACAACTTCTGACTCTGGCAAGTGGGAGCTAACTTAGCTAACCCGCTAGCTTAGCTTTAGCTTTTGCGAGCTAGATTGGCGCGCTTTTATCCTCTTATCTCTAACGAGAAATTAAGTCGCCCCGGCCGCACGCGAATACGCCGCTTGATTAACGTGAGATTTCACGCCAAAGGGACTCTTATCACACTCGCTGCTTTATCAGGAAGGAGAGAGAAAGAGAAATGGCTCAGGACGAAACCTTCGAGCAGGTGAGCAATTCAAATATAGCTAGCCTGTAATATCCTTTTCCTTCTTTGCATTTACTTATAACATCAACCTATTTTCCACACATTTCCAAAATGGACTAGATCCATGATGACTATGATGCATATACGTTTCGTACTTGAAATTAAATAAAAACATTTTATTTCAACTGAAGAACTTAACCTTTAAGCGATCGTTGCAATGTAAACAAACTAATTCTTACTAGTAGATGCTGTTTATTTCGGTATGAGAAATATGTTTTATTTTTAATATTGCATATTATTTTAGTTTGAAGATGAGGAGAGTGAAATTCCAATTGGTGGCAGTTTGACTAGTGGCAGAAAAAGACTCTTTTCAAAAGAATTACGATGCATGATGTATGGATTTGGAGATGATCAGAACCCTTATACAGAAAGTGTTGACTTGCTGGAAGATCTAGTTATAGAATATATCACAGAAATGACACATAGAGCTATGGAAATTGGAAGAACTGGAAGAGTTCAAGTAGAAGATATAGTATTTTTAGGTTAACTAATTCTCATATTACAGAATATTTTTTTCCGAGTGACTATTTGCACCAATAATCCATGTAAAAATGTGGATTTAAGAAAAACTAAAGAAAGAAATTCTCCTTAAATTCATGTAAATAAATAATCTACATAAATTTGAGAATTATTCTTGTATTTCACATAAATATGTGACTTAAGTTACATATTTATTTCGATTGTTGGTGCTAAAAGCACTAGCCTATTTTTTTTATCAAATTTTATTTTAACATAAATAAATATTAATTTTCAGTGAGGAAAGACCCAAGAAAATATGCTAGAGTAAAGGATCTTCTAACAATGAACGAAGAATTAAAGAAAGCAAGAAAAGCTTTTGATGAAGTTAAATATGCAGGTAACATCGCACAATAAAAATATAAGTGCTTCTGACAATCACTTTGTTTATAAAGACTTTTTGTAGCTTATAATTTGTTTATTTACTTTATACAACATAATATTTCTATTTTGCATGGTACCTATTATTTGAAGCATGGATATTTATTTCTCAATTTTTATTACAGTATTATTGAATTAAGATCTTCGTAAATTGACAATGTACTTCAAATGATTCTGTTTTTATTCACACGATTTTTAATAATGCGATTTTATTCATGTGTTTTTTTTTCTCGAAAATTAACTCTGTATTTTACAAACATTCTTTATTTACAACAGTTTGTTTGGTTTTATAAAAACACTTTGCCCAAACACTCCTTATGTTTTTTAATTAGAATAAGTTTTAGTCCAAATGTCACTGCATGTTTGCATGGAATTTGCATTTTGTACAAAGACTAGTCTGAATCAATTTGCGAAACGGCCTGTTTTGCTGACAGAATGACATCGTTTAGACCAACACCAAAATAAGATGAACCACATAGTGCCAAAGGAATTTTGTGCGATGAGATGTAATTTTCAATTCGCTGCAATCTTTGGCCATGACCGACAACATATTGTGGAATGCAGTTCTTCAATATGGCTACATCATACTCTACTGGATCATCTTTTATTTTAAGTATGTTCTTCATTTGATCCATTGCAACAGATAAAAATTGATCTTCTGTTGTACTATCATCAAAGTATTTATCAAACCAAGCACCGCCCATCATTACTGTCAGTACCTGTAATATGATATTACCATTTAATAATTTATTATGCGAACCATATTTCTAAAAAAAATATATTTTTTTCATTTAGATCTGAGTATACTTTAATCAAGTTTTTTTAAAAATTATTTTTCTTTTTTGTTGTTATTGACACTTACTGTACTAGAATTTCTTTTAAAAACACAAGAATCAAATATAACTCCTAGTATTGGTAAATTTTCATGAGGTGGTACTAGAAAACCAAAAGCTTCCATTGGTAAAACTTTGCCGGAATAGTGAAGATTAATAACAGCAACATTTACAGATGGGATTGCAGCAAGTTCTCTGGACAATTGTGGATGTTGTCTTTGTAATAATGGAGCAAGACTTTTTGCTGATAAAGCAGAAATTACCCTGCAGTATTTTTCAATTTTACCATTAACTAACAATTCAACTTGATTATTTTTAAATGTGATTTGTTCGCATTTTGTTTTCATATTAATTGTAACCTGTGAATTAGAATTTAATGAATTTTTTAACGCTATGGGAAGTTGTTCCAAACCTCCTTCCAAACTCCAAACAGACCAGTTTTCTTCTTTTGCTTGTTTTACTAAACTGGTTTTATTTTCATTTTGAATTCCTTTTTCTTTTTGTTTATTAAAAAGCTTTTTTAACTGATGCATTAAAAAACCTTTTGATATTGAACCATATTTTTGTTCTAATTCGAAGACAGTTTTCATTAAGAAGTTTACACTTATTTCTTTAGCATTTCCAGCACATATACCACAAAGCATTGGACTTATTAAGTAATCTGCAATATCTTTTCCCATTCTCCTTTCCACAAAGTCATACATGTTTTCATCCTCTTTTACAATTTTTCCAGCTTTTAAATCATTCCATATAATTGATACTAAAGGTCGATGAAAAGGCTCATTAATTTTAAATAAACTACTTAATGTATTTGGTAGAGTATGCAATTTATTATTTGCATAAATTAGCCTGTTACGAGCAGCTGGATGGCTAGAATTAATTGGAATAATTTTATTACTTAAATTAAGTTTATCTATAAGCTCCAGAGTATTCTCTCCCGCAGGACCTTTTGGTCTGATAGTTCGCGGTCCTTTTTCAAATATTACACCACTTGGAGTTTTAATACTTTTAATCCATCCTCCTAAGTAATTTGAGGTTTCGTAAAGAACAATGGATCCTAATTTTGGATGTACAGTACTATAGTAAGTAGCACTTAAACCAGATATACCACCACCTAAAATTGCCGTCATTTTCAGCCTGCAATTATTAAATAAATTGCAATATTTTTTTTATTAAATTTTGACGGTTTATAAAATTCATTTTTATCGTAATTTCGTAATAAAATAATGAATTAAAGAGAGAATTTAAAAAATTTATATAAAGAAAGATAATTAGTGCTTTGCGAGGACTCACATAAAGTTTCAAAAATAACCGACGTCTATTTTTGGTTATAATTATCGATTATCAAGTTACACGGCAATGACTGTCACAGCCGCACATGAATGCATGATTGTGATGGGGGGTCGCGGCAGAGTCGCGGGGTAGTTATCTGGCCAATGCTGGACCTTGGACTGGAGGATTAGACCTAACCCTTTGACTTGTCTAACCGAACCCCAGAGCTCAGAGACTCGGACAGTTGGACTCGGTAGATCGTAGGTGGCGATAGCTAGTCCGCGCGCGCAAAAGAGCAGCACATAGTAATGCCTTGAAAGTTGAATCAGCTCATCCTCATCGTATACTCTTCGATCTGTAGGTAGTTGGCTGTTATCGTGGCGGGCTGTCGGCCGCTTTTAGAATATTTCCTTCTCTTTCAATTCAACTGTCAACTGAAGAGGAAGCTTCCAAAAGGTAAATATTATTCAAAGTTCTTATCATTACAAGAAAAAGAATTTTTAAGCGCTCGCGTCAAGGTGCCAATTTCGAAATTGCATTTAAATTTAACAGATGTATAGGAGCTAACAGAAATCTCTGAAATGAATGTATAATGTACATGCAGGCTACTTTTATAAATATTTTATGAATGCAAAGTCAAATAACAATAGCACATTGACCGAGTTGACAATGAAAGCTGATCTTACTAATAGAATTACATTGATGTTATATACTAGCAGTACCTTCATATGGATTCTCTAAAAGCTGAGTTCAGTCATTGAAGGCAAGAGAGGCAGTTACTTTTTAGACTGTTTCATTTACTTGTAGAGAAAAGTACTTCTACCACACCTAAAAATGAAGAACGGTAGTCGCCTTTTAAGGGTTTTACTAAAAGTATCAGAAAAAGCAGCTAATATTGCAAGAATCTGCAGGCAGGACAAGGCATTATTTGCATTACTTGTTCAAGAAAAATCAGATGAAGAGAAAAATCCTCGATTTTTTCAAGATTTCAAAACCCTTGCCGATGTTCTTATTCAAGAAACAATTAGGCATGATATCGGATTAGAGGTATTAAATAATCTTTTGTGTACTTTACAATATTTCATAAATATTTTCTTATTAATTATTTTAACGAATCAGTCATATTCTATGTTCTTAAGATGTGTATAAGCAATGTCAGTTTCCAGAACTGGCTGGAGCAGTCAAAGGAGAAGAAAACAATGTTTTTAGTAACACTTTAGGAGAAACTATCACAGTTGAGGTATGTTCCACTATTGAAAAAACTGCTGAACTCTTGAGGAAAGTATTAGATGATGATCGAGTGATTGCTGAATTACTTTCTAAAGAGGTGCATAGAGATATTGCACTAACTGATGTTCCAGTTGATTCAATAATTATTCCTACAGATTTTGAAGTAGATATCTCGGACCTCGGAATATGGATTGATCCTATAGGTATGATGATAATTTTTCATAAAGTAAGAAAATTAAATTTCCAAGTTTTAACTAAAATTTAATTTAAAATTCAGATTCAACAGCTGACTACATAAGCGGAAATGAAGTTATTGATGAAACAACTGGTCTACATCAAAGTGGATTGCGATGTGTTACTGTACTTATTGGTGCTTATTTTCAAAACTCTGGCTTACCAGTTATAGGAGTAGTTAATCAACCTTTTCATACCCAAACTGAAACTCAGTAAGTACTTTTAAATTACTAAAATGAAAATTTTAAAGAACTTTTTATCTGATTATATTTAACTATTAATTTTTTAGGTGGAGAGGTGTATGTTATTGGGGATATTCACATGGCAGTACATGCTATTCTTCTATTCACAAAAGTGAAGGACCTATTAGTAATATAATTTTATTAAGTAGATCAGAAGATCCAACTATTGAGGCAAAAATAGAAGAAGCTCAATTTAAAATAATAAAAGCAGCAGGAGCTGGTTATAAATTGATAAGTGTTGCTCTTGGACATGCTGCTGCTTATGTGCTTTCTAAAGGTTCAACATACAGGTGGGATATATGTGCTCCACATTCTATATTGCAATCATTAGGTGGAGGTTTAATAGATTATCAAAATTATAAAAGTAATCCAACTTGCTGTGATGCTACTATTAAGTACTCTAATGTTGATACCGAAGTTTCTAACAAAGGAGGCTTAATAGCATATAGAGAGAAAGAAACATTGGATATTTTAACAAATGCTCTATGTTGAAATTGTTAATATTATTTCCGCAATGGACATTCTTTAATGTTTTAAAATATTTTAATGAGTATAGATGATCTCAATTAAAGTACAGTGGGCAGAGATGCATACATTTTTAAATGAATTTAAAAGTTAATAAAATTATTCGTCACGATATATAAATTAAATGAATTTTAATCTGTTTAATAATTGTCATAAATTCAATGCTCTTAAGAAATAATATGTAAGTGAAAGTTTAAAGATCTGTCTCTTTCTCTTCCTACTTGTGCAATTGTTGCCTCTTAAATAAACATCTATCGATTGTTTCCATGTCAAAGAAAATGTGCTAGTTAAGAATATTTTAATGGAATTTAAGAATTACTTATAAATGTGCAATTTTTAAAAAATTGACCTTATTTTGTACGAAAATATTTTACAAGAATGAAGATTGGGCATAGTTGCTTTACTCCTATTGACAGAACTCACTGTGATCAGCTGTTGTATTTTTTCTTTACATTTAAATTAAAGATAAAAATATATAATATGTAAGAAAAAAATGGTTTATTTGTTTATTTCACTAATTTTCATCCTTTAGTATAATTTATATCACAAAAAACGTTAAGTACAACAATTGGTTTTTATTATATTTAACTTTATACATTTATATAGATTCTTCTGGCTGAACTTCGAGATGAACGAAATGCCTCTGCAATGGCGTTCTTTGTGAATTATTGTAACGAAAACTCGCACTTCGTGCCGGGGCTTCATAACTATTATTTGTTTTCCTTCTTACACTGACGTAGGTAGTGCAAGTGTTTATTCTTTTTAATCCAGAGTGATTGTGTCCATCAAAACCTGAAAATATTGTACAATTTAATAAGGTATTGTGTATAAATTTTTAATGTAGCTTACCAATTTCTATATTTAATGGCAATTTCTTGTAGGCGAAAGGTATATAAAAATTTAAATTTATTCTACTCTAGAGGATTACCTTCGGTCAATTTATTAATTAAGTCGCAAGGTTTGTTTTCTACTTTAAAAAAAGCATGCTGTTTTAATTTATTCCATTTTTCGTTTTTTTCTTAGCAAAAGCAAACACTAGCATATAGATACAAAATATGGACATAAATGGTGGAAGAAAAATGAAAAGAAACCATGTTTCAGAGGTGTTTTGTCGATGTTGACTGCATTGGTTTGTCACGTTTAACGGGCAACGGGTTTTTATCCTTTTATTTTAAAGACTATCTGAGAGAACCGAGTAGATTGTAAAGATTAAAAAGAAAACTATTATGTAGAGGTAGAAAAAGAAAAACATAGTGAAACGTACGAAAAACATGTATGACGAGTGTGTTTGTGATGTTTTTCTCTTTTTCTTCATGCCCTTCATCAAGAGTGTTTGCAAGATTCGTGATAATAAGTTTGCGGTGACTAGCATTATCCTTTAATGGGTGCTTGTGCGTATCCTTAATTTACTCGTGTTGTATTATAGCATGTAACCGTGCTCACGCACAGAATAAGAAATAGAATCGTTATCGATGTTCAAATTACTGAACTTGATCCTGGGATCACGTACTTTCTTTTTGCCCTTATCTTCATCATCCTCTTTTGCGAAACTTTTTCGTTTTTCATCAAACCGGCAAGACTTATAGGTTTATTAAATAAACTTTTTTAATAAATCACTATTTATTGTTGATTCTAGGATAGATAGATTTTCATTTATCTGCTCAAATGCTTTCAAGGTAACTAAATTCCCATCGCAGTATTGTATAAAAATAGGTATATATCAAAATGGAAGAATAAGTTTAAATATTAGATAGTCGTGCTTTTATTATTAGATTAGTAGTACATTTTTATAATACTGCATAATAAATGATATATATGCCTGTCGATAACGGAATTAAACAGTTTACTACAAAAGTTGACTTTAAATAGGACAGCGGAAGAGTCCCCGAAATTTACATATTATTCTGCAACTTATTAACATACCTAACGGTTTGTTTGTGAAAGATATTTAAAGAGAACGATGATATTGACGATATTTAATAAAACATTCTTTTCCAGAGTCATCCGCGGGTCAGTATAGAGTTTCCATGTAAAAACTGAAAGTTTGGTGCTTGAAATTTGAAAAAAATCAATTAACTGAATGACTACTTTTAAAAAAAATCATTTTTAATTTATGCAATTTATTTGATGAAAAATGTGGAAATGTAATTATGCAATGGGATCCATAAAATGAAAAATATTCTAATCAAGTTCGTCTGACATTTTATTACTAAAATAAATATGATCTACAATTTATTGGTTTAATAAAACTGTAAAAATAAAAAATAATTGAATGTTAATTATTGATTTGGAAAAACTGCAATCCAACTGCAGCTTGGAATTCTTGGGGATAACAGTCATTTGACGAGAATAGGAGCGACGACACCTACCGTCGAGCTGCCTTGCCTAATGGTATTAATCCTAACCGCGACGCTGTGCATTGCATGAGATTTGATTAAATAGTTAGACGAGAATTAGATTTTGTTCTAATCTTTAAAGCGTTATATATGAAAAAGTAAAAGTATTGAAAGCAATGCGTACAAATAAGCATAATGTTTAATAATAATAAAAGGCACGCACACGCACACGCACACGCACAAGTAAATTTTCAACAAATAACAAAACACTACAATTAATGTTTTTCCTTAGTAATAGTCTCAATGGTAGTTATACCGGTGAGGGCGATGCCCGCGATGCTTGTGTTGATTACATGATTCTGATCGGGTATTATGTGCCTTATCATTGGAAGGCGACTTAGCACTGCAAGGAAGCCACTGCGAAATCGTGCGTTCATCCAACAATATATAACTGGGTTGTAGCACGCGTGAGACATTGATAACCAGTGTAGTGCAGCCAATACGTAAGGAAATCCTTGCCAAGTAAGGATATTTTCGTCGTTGTCTATTATCAACTGTAAAGAAATCCAAACAATTAGGTACTCTATGTACAATCTTTTTTTCATATATGTTTTTTTGTTTAAAGAAGATGTTATCACTCTAATTAAGTTGCGCACTACTTAATCTCACTTCGTATTCCCGGCACACTCGATCAAAATCAGGCTTCTAAAAGTTCAATTTCAACTAGGTTAAAGAAGGATTTTCACAATTTACTTGAATATTGCAGATAAAAGATACACGGAGAAAAATATCATAGAAATAATTAGTATTCTTGTCTACAAAAAGAGTTACAGAGTCGACTTATGGGGGTT